>CACRXP010001273.1:90407-108436 GCA_902702965.1 Spirometra erinaceieuropaei
TGGTGATATGAATTAAATAAATAGCTGGATAGCCCTCTGAGCAGATTAGGACTCCGACCGTACACTCAGTGACGCGCTGGAGCATCTCAGGTGTCAGGGCTCGAGCTTCGTCGTCTGGCACTCCGGAAGGTAATCCACTTCCGTACGTCTCGGAGAGCTGTCACCGCGACGTTCTTGATGCTGGATTGATTGTCCTGTCGTGCCGCCATAGTGAAGATGATAGTTTTTGAACAAGCTGACCTGCCGCGGAGATGCGATCCGTACTTTTGTCCTCGACTGTGATATCTCTCAAAAATTGTCTTAAGGGAGCGCTTTTAATTAGGAATAATAAATATTTACTGCAACACATACTCCAATCAACATGGTGACCTAGGTAGAATGCGTAACACCTTTTTTCCGCCGGCGTTTAAACAGGGATGTCCAGCGCCAAAGAGTAACTGGCCTGTCCTGAAGATTCATCAGTATTTGTGCAGCTGAAGTATTGCGACCCCGCAGACGTGAGCACTATATGGGGCCACTATGAAAGCAACTTAAACAGAGGACAGAAAGTCGGTGTTTTGTGGAAATTAATAACTTCGCGGGCGAAGGCCAGCTGAGTGTGACGATGGGAGGTAAACAGGAAAACTCGATTCCAAAAGTTCGCGGCGGTTATTTAAAGAGGCAACCGATCTCATGTTCACCATTACTAGTTCTCATGGGTTCAGTCTGATAGCCTTATTTGTAGAAACGAAGGGTTTTAGACTTCGCTGCATCTTCGTCGTCATAGCGGCTTTGAGTGCCTTATATTACCGACAGAGACAAGAGAGACTGCAATGGCAATTTCTGACTTATTATCCATCGTCAGCCAGTCATACCCAACCCCGAGGTGCGCAATACCTTGGGTCTGATCCACGACCACGCTCAACGCCTCTACCCATTGAACCACGGGTTCGTTGTCCTGTCGGTTGCGATCGGGAATATACAATGGCAAAGGGGTGCTCACCGATCCTGTTACGGCACTCGCTCCGTCCGTTGTGGGACCGAGAGAGAGAGAGTGGCCTACGACACAACTGGACGAGTGAGTTCCGTAACACGATCGGTGAATGCCCCTCCACCTTTGAGCACCTTCGCACGATCGCGCCTACCATCCGAGGTCTTCGACACTGCCTGTCTCCCATAGTCGCCCTCATGTCGGTTGGCCAGCGCGACTCATCGGTGCTGTCGTTATTTGCCCGACCACATTTTTGCATTCACGACGGAGAAAATAAGACGAGAACCGGGAGACGTTCGCGGTGACGATCAACATTCCAGCGCCTTATGGACATTTAGGCAGGAAGTCTGGCAAGTGACCTTTGAATCAAATTAATCCCAACGAGGCTTTCAGATCATCAGAGGTGACTTCCTAAATGTCTAGTGAAAGCGTGCCACATCCACATGATCGCGAATCCATCGCGCTAAGACCGGCAAACCGGGGCTCTGAGCCCACCGTACACCCGCCTCGACTGCCCGCGCCGCCCACACACACATCCAGTCACTGCGTGGGCCCAATCGGCCACATGCGTCTCCGCGAGAATCTGCAGTAAATCGCTGCGGCCAAAACTCCGCCAACACACAGCTCCCCACCTACACGTGCATATCTCTACCACAGGCACGGGATAGGTCCCTCCAGGTAACCTCCATGCTATTCTAACGTATGTGACATTGGGACACCTTACCCCGTTGCATGGAAACTTGATGCGTTGCGTGGACGGCCTGGTCGTGTGTGTGGGACGCGCAGACGGACTGTCTGGCTCTGTCAGTCAGCGCATATTCCTCACCATAGACACAATTTGACGCACTTTTAAATCATAACGGTGCTCTAAAAGCTGTAGCTTGGAAGACTGCCGACTGACGGGATAACTGGGTCCTCCCCCCCCCCCTCATGACGGAGGGTCAGGCTTCAGTGGCTACTTTCTAATGTGGCGCTTCCGCTCTCTTGGGACTCGATCCCCCTCTTGTTTCTGTAAAACTGTGGTCCTTTGTGTGCGGACCAGCTCGTGCGTGGCACGCGTAGACGCCCGCGTCCACTTCGGTCGTCCTGCCTGCCACCGGAGCTGCAGTGAGTGACCGATCTCATGAAATGTTGGCTGAAATTCTGAAATGCGTTTTCGATTAGGAAGGATTACTTAAGCGCGGTTGTAATACTGATTATCTTGCGGCATAATCCTATAATATTTCGGACTCGGCAGGATGCCAGCTTTTGAATACCCTGCTTTCCAGACTCCCGTAGAAACCGTCCTCGGTAAAAAAGTGACTACTTATGTGGCATGTATTTTTACTATTGATTTTCGATGGTCTTGCAAATTCAAATATGTCTTATAGAAACTGGGAACGAAAACATGCTTTCTTTCAATCGTTTGATAGAGAATCACGGCATATTTATAGTTTATATTTTTCAGACTCCCGCAGAAGCCGTCCCTGATAAAAAGTGGTTACCTGAGTAGCATGCATTTTTCTCAATGATTTTCGATTGGCTCGCAAATTGTAAACATATTTTATGGGAACCGCGTGGAAAAATAAGCATTTTTCAGTCGCCTGATAGACAATCACGTCATCTTGATACTTTTCACTCGAAGAGGGAGTATATTTGGGTTTCAAAAAAGTTTCTAATTATGAGATGTTTTAAGACCGCGCAAGGCCCATTCGTATAGCATTGTGCCTGTCCGTTTACGACTGCTCCTCATGAAATGTACATCATAATCCGCATCCATTGCAAAATTTTATGAACTCTATATGATATCTTTTTAAAGACATAAAAGAATATGTGACTTTCGTTGCGCGGAGCGCATGCACCTTGTAGACTGAAATCACCAAACGCTAAGGAAACGACTGGTCAGGCCCAAAATTATTCGGCAATTGGAAAACTTTTTTTAAAACCTAATTATACTCCTCCTTCGAGTGAAAAACATAAAGATGACGTGCTTCTCTATTAAACGACTGAAAGAAAGCATATTTTTGTTCGTGGTTCCTATAAAATGTATTTAAACTTGCGAGACCATCGAAAATCAATGAGAAGAGTGCATGCCACTTAAGTATCCACTTTTTACCGAGGACGGTTTCTATGGGGGTCTGAAAAGCAGTCTATTCAAAAGCTGACATCCTGCCGAGTCCGAAATATCATAGGATTACGCCTCAAGACTATTAATATTATAACCGCGCCTAAGTAATCCTTCCTAATCGAAAACGCATTTCAGAATTTCAGCCAACAATTCATGAGATCGGTCGCTCACTGTAGGTGGATGAGGGAAGAGAGAGAGAGAGAGAGAGCGGCAGATGCCTCGCAATAAACCAATTCCCGCGCAAGTCACCGATGCTGCGCCTGCTCCGTGGGGCACTCGGATAACAGTTTGGTTCCCCACAGTCGAACTGTCGTCTTTGTCAGTTCCGAAAAGCCACTAGGTTTTGCAATAACCTCCAACTCAAATGAGGATAGTCCACTCATCTGATGACTTTTTTGATGAATGCACTTATCAGCTCACGTGAAGTTTTGTTTTGGCGAAGAGTGCGGAGACAAATAGCGAGCGCTGTAACAGTCTTGGAAGCACTCGGAGCAAAGCGGGACCCAGGCATCCCGATCAGTAACTCATTGCTATCACGGATGGTTGTTAGTTCACAAAGTGGATTATCTCTCCTCCTACTAAATATTCTGCCTATATTATGTGCCGCTGTGCGGCTGTTGGTTGGGCTCGAGAGAGAGCCCGTAAGGCACAACGCAACGAGTCGGTTCCGTAAGAACGATCGGTGAACGCCCCTCTACCATTGTATATTCCCAATCGAAACCGACAGGGTAACGGGCTCGTGGCCCAGTGGTTAGAGACGTGGACTTCTAACTAACAGGTCGCGAGTTCGAGCCCCAGGTGTTCCACATTTCGGGGTTAGGTATGACTGGCTGACGACGCCTATCAGGCCAGAAGTGACCATTTCAGTCTCCCTTGTCTTTGTCGGTAATACCATACTGACTAGATATTTTGTCTATTAGATGTTCCGATATTCATCAGACCGGCTACCTTTCACATGTGCTTTCCCATTATGTGGGCATATTAATGTTCTCCCTTTCCAGACTCGCATTCTACTAGTGTGTTTTCTTTTGCAGGCGCGTTTTCATCAGGCTGCCCTGTCCAACCGGCCGTTATACGATGGGGTAACTCGGTGGTAAGTGCGGCAGATTGGCAAGATGTGCCTTTTTATACATTCAAGTCACGTTGCCCGAAGTGCCTTAAGAGAGCATGCCAACGTCCTTCTTGCTCTGTGAGGGGAACTTCTAATTTCACACGCTTCTGATAGTTTTTTCTTACTAAGAGAATAATTACTTTTGCTTGGTTTAACCGAGACAGCCGGCAGTCAGTAAGTTTGCATCGGCTGATCTAGTCGGCCTTGATAATGTCGCGGACAGTGCCCCTCCGCGGTCGGAGATCTACAGCATCAGATGTAGCAAGAGATGACAACCGCGTGAGCCGGGAGCTACTTGAATCATGGTTTACTGGCCCCCAGTCCATTAATAAGTGCAATGACCTTCCCCTTCCATACTCAGTGCCGAGACTTCGTCTAGGCGGAGTAATTAGCCACGCGGGGAGCGCACAAGTGAACCCTTTTCCCAACTCCAGGGTCGGTGGATCAGATGGTCGAACCATCATCACACCAACACCTAACGCACGTGATAAAATTGCAGCAATTAACGACGCGAATGTAGGCCAGCAAACAATTAGCACACAAAGTGCAACGATCCCGGATGAAGGGGGTAGCCGTGGATGTTCATAGGTATGCGGTAGCATGGCGACTGCATCCTATAAATACTGCAGCCCCTTGTGCATGAATCACCCGTATCTGCTGCTGTCTCTGATGATGGGTTCGAACAGAAATCCGAAACGTCAGGCTATTAAAGCTCTTGTCCCAGCGATCGTGTCTCCTTCTTCATGTAGCAAGTTTACCCCATCTTCTTCGTCAGGAGGACGAAGACCAAGTATCGTGGGACAAAAAACTGCCCTTACGGATTGCTTTTTCGTTGAACTCTTCGTGACCACCAGTAGTGACCCAGCGGGGTCAGACTTGAAACAGCAGCATTGTGCTCATAAGGCGAACGGCCACCCAGTTCTGTTTTTTTTTCAATGGAGTCGACCATCCGCACCATGCTGTCGCAGCTTGTGTATGTGTGCTCTTGCGCTCCCGCCGAATATGCAGTCGTGTTCATGGTTGTCCATTCACCATCGTCTTTTTGATCCGTTGTGCTGCCGTTCTTGTTGGTAAAAATATCCTGGTCAAGTGCTTGTTGTGGACCCGGGGGTGTGGCGGTACGCCTAGGCGCGGGTCCGGCCGTGTCAGCCACCTGCGCCCTCTCCCGCCTCTGGTCTTCCTGACTCCGTCGATTCATGGAACATTGTCGTCCCTGCCCTGCAAGGTCCTTGCGAAACCGCTGCTTCGGGTTGACGGCCATTAACTGCCAGGAGTACATTCTCCTGGCCAGGCGGGCAATCGGAGAATGCTTCGGTTTTTGCGGCTGCCAATCAGCTCGTATTAGAAATAGCCGTGACCGCTTCCACAGCCAATTTACCATTAAGTCTCCTGTCTGATGTCCGTCCTTCTCTCAGGTACCTGCTTTACAACGCATTGTGATTTAGTTAGCAGCTTTGCCGTGTAAATCAAGGGTATTTTCAGAAAGACAACATTCATTCATATCATCTGCTTTCGCGGCGACCTGGCAGCTACGGTCTCATTGACATCGCTGATACAAGCAAAAAGGCGAGTTCCAGGAAGCAGTTCAAGAGACTTGGTCGTTGAAGGAAGAATTTCATTTGCCTGCTGCCTCTGACTCACACTCAAACCCATCTTTAGATGTAGCGACAGATAGGGTTAGCAAACCTGCATGGATATGTGGTTGCAAAAACACAACCGAGTCCCATCAAGTGAACCGGCATCGTTTCTCCACAATGCCGCCGCATGTTCGGCTATCCGCGTCCAATGTAATTTTCCAGTTTCTCCTACGTAGCAGCACTGCTCGCAACTGTATCAGATCCAGTAAACCATTTCAGATGTTTCCTGCCGTAACAGCAGACCTTTCGGCCGCATTGATTTCCGCCTGGTGGTTGCCTCCCGTCAGTGTGCAACACGAACTCCTAGCGGTGTGAGAAGGCGACCGGCGGCTTCCGAGGCATTCTCGGCGTACGGGAACGTTCGCCAAAATTGGGAGCCTAGTCAGTGTGGTCTCCAGTCTCGTTTGGGCATGCACCAATGTATTAGGTTACGCAGGTAGCCATTCGCCATTGTACTTTGACAACCATGCCTTCAGGTTCACTGAAGCGACTGCCAGCATGCGCAACACTTAAAATCCTGGGGGACGGATTGGCCGGACGGATGTATGGTGCGCGCAGATCACTGTGGCGGTAGAGATAGTGCTGCAGGCCCACAGACACTTTATACGGATTTTGAAAACCCTCTGAACGGCATCGATAGGGTATACGGTGTTGGGCAGCAGCCTCTTCCCGAGGCATTTGAAATTACCTATTTCTACCTTCTGGCCACTACTCCCGAGGCCTTCTCTTGGCCAAGGATGCACTTTGGCTCTTCCGGTCGCTTTTGGATAAAGCGACCGAAGTGATAGAGCTTTCGACGTTGAATTCCCTCGGGCTCGTCTCTCATCGACCCGGCTAGAGGCAGGGACATGACTGACTGATGACGTCCAGCAAGCGCAAGGTGGCCATTTCCGGCTTCTTCGTGTCTGATTACAACCCTGCCTGCTTTTGAAAATAGCGGGAAGACTTTCGTTGATCACCGGCGTGCCTTTTTATGGTTGCTTAAATCTCTATTCATCTTCTTCTGCCCCCCATCCTCCCACAGCTGACGAGGAATGCGGTGACTATGCTGACAGTCATTAATAATCAGGGACTGTTTTGATCTTTTCCGCTGTTGATGCCCTCGTCTATTGTATTCCTTTCTCCTCTGTTTAGGACACTATCACGTGGACGTGGGAGGGACCTGGAGTGTAAGTGTAAACACCTTTGTTTGTCCTGACCTGTTTATTCGTGACTGTTTCTCGGCATCCCCACTCCCCTGCCTCCTCCTCCTCCATCACCACCACCGCCGCCGCCACCACCACCCAAGCATGCGAGCCACTTTCGCTGACGCCATGCCGCCGTCAGGGTAGTGGCCTTCTCCAGTCCAGCAAGTAACGGGGAATGTTTTTTGACTTGCAGTACTGGTGAGAGCACGCAACACAGAATAACCCCTCCCCCATCTGGTGGCTGTTTCCACTGCCTGTCAGTGAGAGGCAAAACTCATTCTAAGTAGTTTTGTCATTCTGTGGGAACCGTCCTACGGTCGCAAAGTATTTAATATGGAGAGTCGGTCGGTCACTGATAGTGCCGGTTTTGCACGCTGCTTCAACTTCTTCCAAAAATGTTTGTCTGGAATGGCAGTCGGTACGACACCTTGTCGGTCGTTGTTGGCACAAAGGCGTGCGTCCGCTGTGCAAATCTCTCTGTATATGCCGTTTGCATTACGTTACCATCAACCGGACCACTAAGGCGCGGATCCCACGCCACCAAGGTACACCATAGCTGGACCCAGACAGACAATTAGTCACCACCTCACCTCATGTGTGAATTGTGATTCTGCGTCCAAGGCGTAAAATTGCCCCCGAAAGCGCGCGTAAATATCGTGCGTAAACAGCGTGTCAAACACCTGTCTAGCAACAAGACGGTCTAATCTGTGGCTTTACACAGCGAGCTGCTTCAGATTCTGTCCAAGTACTTGACAGTTTGTCCGGTTTGCAACACGAGCGATTCCTTTGCCAAACGGCGCGTCATCCCAGATCATCGTAGCAACGTTATATGAGGAACTGTCTCGTCCGCGATAAGTGATCGTTCCAGCTCAGCTCCTACGCTTTCTTTTGTCTCTCTCTATGAGCAGCCAATCGCGCTTCCGACGCTCCCGGACGCTCCCTCAGCCGTTGTTCGGAAGGTCCTCACTGGCAGCATAAAGCAGCCCTTCCTGGGTGCAATGACTCCATCCTATTGTGGCCTCTATTGTAATTCCGCTCTTGAGACATTGGAGGTCCCCTCCCCTTCCGATTGAATCCGTGTACGTGTGGAGTCTGGCGGGAGAGGAGGAAGGCGGATTCTTGAAATGAACACTTTATTCTAGATCGGCGGAAAACAGCAGATCCTTAGTTTAACAGCCCTCACCTACTTGTTGGAGGTCTGACCGTTCACGAATCTTCCGGACAATTGCGTGGCAATCGCGGCGGGCATTCCGGACTATTCTCCCCCCACGGCGTGTCGCACGTTGATTGACCACTTCTCACGCTGGAAGCCTCCCTCGCGGAATCTACTCGAATATTTGGGCTGCATGCGCGAGCAAGGGCTTCACGCGTATTTGATACAGCAGCGCACCCTGATTGGCTGGCTGGTTTCGCGCGTGTATTTCCCTGCCGGCCTGGCCCCGCTGCGACACGCGTGCCCACGTGTCCTTTTCCCTCTAAACCGCGATTCCGCTGTGGTTCCCGTTTCCGTAAAACGGCCAGTTTAGGGGCTAGGTCATGGTGGCGCACGTAGTCGGATCGTAGGTTTTTGTCAGCCACTGTGATCTCCAGGTCGGACCTCTTGTCATACCACCGGAACATGGTGGGTATGGGAAGGGGGCGTGAGGCAGATACAGCTCAAGTCTGCAGGTGAATTCACAAGTCTCTGCTGAACCCACTTCGTGGGCTTAGTAGCGGACCGTGTCACCTGCGATGGGCATTGTTTACAGTCCAAGTGGTTGAGGCCGTGCCATCTTCGCATCTCAAAAAAAGTTATGAACGCTTTGTGTGAGAAGGATTTAGTAAGTCTTACGTATGCCAGCAACCAGGATGTTTTACTTACGTTAGACTGCTCTTTTGACGTTAAGGAGTGCACAGCGTTCGTAGACTCTGTGGCATTTCTTCTATTGCAACAGACTCTTAGCCACTGGACTGTGTGTTAAGCTCCTTAAAGCGCATTTGCTGCACATTTGCATGCTTTGTAAATAACGGTAACTATGTTGGCATTTGTCTGCTTCGCTCTGAAAACACAACGAGCGATGACGTCAGACCCGGACGTGAGTCTGGGGATCGGGGCTTTGCGTTACATCAGACATGGCACCCAGCCCTAAGGTCGACTTGATCGGTATCAGGGTGGGAGCCAGTGAAGCTGATTCTTTGCGACCTTTACTCGTTATTATATTCCAACCCCAATTGGAGCTACCACGGCTAGTTAAAAGTCGGGACTATCCTATCACACTAGCTGATAGGATAACTCAGTTCTCCTGGCGATGGGTCAGTCTGCAATGACTCCTACACCGGCCGTTGAGTAAAAATGCCGGGCATTTTAAAGATGCTTGACGGCTATAAACACTGTCGATGGCCTTTTGACAGTCGATTTAAACCACATCTACCGACCGTCTTCCCAGTGGCGATAGGTACTTCTATTTCCCTCTGTCAATTGGTCAAACGAAGGTTGGGAGAAAATCAGAGGTAAAAACACTTGCCACGAAAATAGTGCACATCTTCAACTTTGACACCGTTGAGATTGTGGGCCGAGGCGATAGTCGCGCATCAAGGCACCTGCAAGAAGCCTGCATGTCCACCGACTGCCGAGTCAACTACAAAAATCGGCTCCTACTCAACACCCGCCTCTTGTCCTGATTGTGTTTTGTAGCCCTGGGGACCCCCTTTGCCTTTTGTCCATACCAAGCTCTGTACACCTCTGCTCAGTAATAGGCTAAGACAGTATGCCTCTGACCCAGTCCATTTGTCTTATAGTGCGTCCATGCTTTCCATTCCCGACAGACTGCAGACATGCAGAGCGCGACATGGGAGTTCATTACGCTACTGAATGCAATACCAGTCAAGCTGGTGATTGCAACTTCAGCATCGTATTTTCGCAGGCGACTGTAATATTCGTTAATGGGAGTTTTTAATGAACATCGGATACAGCCTCTGACGACCGCAGTCAGTTCTAACCGGTAATCTTGTGGGAACTCTCCTTGACATAATGTCAGACCTCATGCGGTTATGGAGAACCTTTGAGAAAGCGACGGTAATTGGTCGAGCCAACGAGAAGATGGCTAGACTGGTGCTCGAAAGTTGGTCCTCGACTGGCACACTCAACCGAGCTATAGATCTACATCCCGCCTACCAGGCGCTGTGTACAAGGCTCGGATCAGTCCGGACGGGACCAGAAAGGCAAGCGAGCACCCGGGACCGAGAGTCAACGCTCACGGAAAAGAGCGGAGTTGGGGGCCAGAGGTCATGTGACCAAAGCCGAACACTGTCTCACCGATGCGCCCGCGAGGCCGAATGCTGCTCACATGAATAGCAACGACCGATCAGTCCACCGGCTGACGTGGGAGAGGCCAACCGGCACGTTGATTTGACTACAATTACGCCCACCCCAAAGGGAACAAAGGTCACGCAGGCCTGACAGCGGTCAGCACACGGGTGGTCTAAGCCAGTCTGCGGCAAACAGGCAGGTCAAAGTTCGTGCGTCGAGCACGGCTACAATACGAGGCAGGCGGCAAGACTGAATAACGCATGATCGGTAGAAGCAAAAAGTACGCTATTCTGATGATGAAAACGAGGAAGTTTCCGAAACGTCAGTTGGAGTACAATATGCTCCATGAATTCGCTCTCTCCTCTTCTTCGTCTTCCTGGAGAGATGATGAACGCGATAGGTCTTTGTTTACAAGAGAATATTTCCCAGTGCCGTTCTCGGTGGAGCGCTTCGTGCCCGGAATTATCATGGATATAGGCGAAAAGGCTGGTCCCAGAAGATCTCTGTGGTGGGTGGTTTTATCATCTGGCATCTCACACTCATACCTGAACACACCATCGGAGGTAGACAAAAGTAGGAAACACATGTTTTAAATCGGTCTTCCTTACAACTTCCGGTAGATTCATCATTTTCTCTTATCGCTATTCAGACGCTCTCGCATGACGTTGACACTCCAATCCCGCGGCCATATGGCCGGTCAGGTCGACTGCATTCTTGTGATTGCCTTTAAGAAGGGGGTAAGGCAAAACACGAAGACCACAGCGGTATAATCCTCGTTGACGTTGCTGTGGAGATCTTCGCCATTGTCCTCAGACGATTACAATCTGTAAGTAACTCTAGAACGAGCTCCAACCCAGCCGGATTCCGAGCTGGGCATGGATGCGCGGACCCAGATAGTCACACTGAGGCGCATTCTAGAATTTCGACATGGTCGTGAGCAACTGACGGCCGTCTGCTTTGTTGACTCGATCCCGTCCGTCGTGAGTTCCTGTGGCGAATAATGTAACTAGATGGTACGCCGGCCAAAATCATCGCCATGATGAGGGCCTACTATCGCTCCACACATGCGCGAGTTCTCATCCACAGCGATATCTCTCAACCGTTCGAAATCCGATCGCTTGTTCGACAGGATTGCATCCTATTGTCCATTCTATTCAATTACGCCAGTGACTGGATTCCTGGACGAGCCCTACACGGTTTTGACGGTGTGGAATTCGCACCCGGAGGCAGAGTGACTGATCTAGCCTACGCCGACGATATCGCCTTGCCGGCCTCAAGCTTTATGACCTGCAGTCTGTGACATCAAGGGTAAATGAAATCGCTACGTCGGTTGGATTACCCGCACACGCTGGGAAGACCAAATTCTTTTCGAGCCACATCCCTGACCATGAGACAGCACCCCTCGGGATTAATGGCTGTCGGCTTGAGGAAGTAGACAATTTCAAATAACTCGGGGTGAGGCTGCTGCCAAATGGACAGAGTTAGGACGACATTATCTCCCGAGTCAATGCTGCCCGTAGGGTTTTTCCAATCCGTAGAAATTATCTTTGGACCCGACGCGACATCTCCATCGCCACGAAGATCCGTGGTCAGTCCACCTCAACGATTGTGAATGCTGAGCTTTGCGCATAGAAGATGAACGAAGACTGGAGGTACCTGACCACCGCTGTCTGGGGATCATCCTTCGAGTGAAGTACACCGTCCTTGTCCTAAATGATACAGTCTACACTCGCTGCGACAATATCGTGAGGATATCTCAGGCCATCCGAGCGAGACGAATGCGGTGCTTTGGGTACATCTTTCGTCATCCGCCTCACGAGTTCAGTGCTACTACCCTCGATCTGGCACTGTTGGTTTACCTGGAGGCGTCGAAGAGGAGGTCAACTCAAGATCTGGCTCGACGCGGTTCGTCAAGACATGGAAGTAGTTCTTGGAGCTTCGGTATTCAGTCCCCGTCGTCAGAGAAGAGGGTGGGTCGACCCGCCGAGATCTGCTGCCGCAAATCGTCGTGCGTGAAGATATACAATGCATGTCATCATCGGTAAGGGCCAGACCAGGCGTTATCACAGCCACACCAAATACAAGTTAGCAAGGATCATCCTCGGTCGAGTTGACGTCAGGCTGCTAGGCTTTGATTATCTTTCCCTCCACTTTGCCATCGGCTCACCCGAGTACTTGTACACCATCAAATCCGAAGTGATCATTATTTTCAAGGCCGCGCAGTGCGACATGCGATCGTACATCTTTTCGCCTTACGGCTAGAGCATACTCATGCTTGCGTGATTTTAGTCGTTTGTCTGTCATGCCGGCAGTAGTTGGTCGGACAGTCTAGACAGTTAGCGCGGTAAACAACTCTTGATGCGTCCTCAGGCAGTAGCTGCCCCCTATGCTGCATGACCAAGCGACGGATAGTGACCTCCGGCTGGTATCTAAGGCCCACGTTGAGTTGAGGTTCAGCGGCCTCAGAGACATTACTCGCGCATTAGTAAGGCACCAAAAACTTCAGGTCTTTGTTTCTGCTCACTGTCGTTCGGTTTTGTTTTTAAAACTACGCGGGCAGGCATCTATAAGAGAGGGAGAGGCGCCGTCGTAGCTTCCCAGCCTCTGCGCCGCAGTGTGTCCGTGTGTTGATGCGTGGAGTGTCCGGACGTAACTGCGTTTATGCTACAGGGGGTGGTAGCTGTGCCTGTCGCTTTTCTAAAGACACCAGTTTGGGAGGTTCTGTCTTCCTGCCTCGACATCTGGGCAGGGGATTTCTCCGTCCGTTCCTTCGTCCATTGGAATTGCGTTTGGGGGAAACGGGAGTTCAGTTTCCGCGTCTCATCGTAGGAGGACAAGGTTGTCGTCCACTTAGCACATGCAGAATTGTGACGCGTAGGACTGAAGGACTCGAGGGTGAAGTTTGGTTCTGCAGCCCCACCTGATTGATACCCCGTGGCTAGCTTTCTAAGAAAATTTCAGTAGATGCGAGTACGCTGACTTTACAAGTGTCATGTTTTTACATCTTCCCTGCAATTTTAATCCAGCGGGTGACTGTGCCACGGGGGGGGGGGAGTGCTTATACGCCAGGTACTATCTCACATGCGCTTTCCTGCGCGTGTTTCGAGCCCTGCTTGCGTCCTTATTATCCTAATCCAGCGAGTGGTCGGGTAGACTTGCTAATGGAATTTCGGACAGTATGGAATACCGTCAGTTCCACTGCGAATTACCACGCGTTTCCCGCCGTGACCTTCCAGTTGTGGTTGCGCCCTCCTTATTCTCTCAGTCCAGCGAGTGGCTGTGTCGGGGAGAGAGTATGTACACGCCACTTTCACTCGCTTCCCTGCACGTGCTTCAAGCTCTGTTTGCGCTCTCTTTCCCTTCCTAATCCAGCGAGTGGCTAAGTTAGGTATGTTGGCTAATATTGTTTTGGCAAGCTAACCATGTGGTATCACTCAGGTGGGGCTGCAGAACCAAACCTCGCCGACTCGAGTTTCTAGCTCTCGCAAGACCGCCATTAGCCACTTAGCCGGAGAATAGGCATCCCGTCGGCTTTCCCTAGATTTGCTCCTAAACGCGACCGTTTGACATGAAGAGCATGCTTAAAGTAACAGTTCATCTGCTCCATTGCATGCTTCCCCTTAGACAGTTTTGCCTCCTTATCGTACCTTCTCTCTGGTAGGTCACTGATGGGGGTAAACAGGAAGACGATGCCAAAGCATGCCTTTATTTCGTCGGCGGCTATTGCGACCCCTCTAAGTTTTTCCAGGAAGTGTGTTGAGTATACGGCTGGGTGTTCTGAGCCTTCCGTCAGCTTTTTCAAGTGCTTAACATGCCACTTACCCGGCCTGTAAGCAGGTGTGCCTCTCAGCGCCACGATTGGTCGTGAGGGAAAGTTTGGCTTCTGGATTTTTGATAAACAATAAAAGCGTGCTTTGGCAACATCTCGTGATTTCGCCAAAAGTTTTCAGAAATCGCCTGCTGGTCCCTCATCAGGTTCAGGTTGTTGTTTATTCTGCGCACGAGCGTTTTCATGAGGCCAGAGTCAACAACTGTGTGGCTACCTATCCTTTAGTAGCTTCTGGGCTTTTTTATGTACTCTGGCATGTCCAAGAGCATTGGCGCCCGTCCCTTGTCTTCTGAGATAATCCCGATTTCGTCGTTCTTCTTTACATCCTTAATGACCTTTACCGCGGCTCAGGAGATGGTTCGACTTGCCCAGGAAGATGTTATGAGAGATGCGACTGGCTGGCGAATCGAGTTCTTAGATTATTTTTTCACAGCGTTCAGATCCGCCGCATGTGTGTGTTCGAGCCTCAGAGGTTGTTATGGTTGGCTATGGCTGACTTATGACGCTTAATAAGCCAGAAATGGGCGCTCCAGTAACCTTGTCTTTGCCGGTAATGTTGTTCTGCGTATATGCGAGGGAGACTACCGATAAAGTCAAAGGAGCCTCAGATGGCCACTTCGGGCTTAGTAGCCGTCGTCAGCCAACCTTTCCCAACCTCAGGGTTAGAGGCACCTAAGGCCCGAAAATTAGCAGTTTTCAAATATCTTAATATTTACACGGTCACTGTGTTGGGTATTTACAATCTTTGGATGGAGCCTGAACGTACGGTGCGTGACTGATCTCATGAGATGCTGGCCAAAATTCTGGAATGCATTTCCGATTAGGAAGGATTACTGCAGGGGGGTTGTTATACTGATTATCATGGAGCATAACCCTATAACATTTTGGACTCGCCAGGATGTCGGCTTTTGAATGCACTTCTTTTTGACCTCCTGCAGAAACCACACTGTAAAAATGACTACTTAAATAGCATGCATTTTTCCTGTTAATTTTCGATGGTCTTATAAATTTAAATATATTTTACAGAAACCATTCATAAAAATATGCTCTCTTTTGCTCATTTGGTAGGAAATCATATTGTCTTCATATTTAATGCCCGAAGAAAGTGCATATTTAGGTTTTAAAAAAGTTTCTAATTATCAGACTTTTAAGACCGTGCGATGTCCATTCATGCAAGACCGCACATGTCCGTTTACTAATGCTCCTTATAAAATGTACGCCACAGTCCGGATCCATTGCAAAATTTCATGAACTCTATGGGGTATCTCCTTAATGGCATAGAGGAATATATGGTTTTCCTTACGCGGAATGCATGCACCTTGTAGACTGAAATTGCTAAACGCCGATGCAATGGCAGACCAGTCTGAAAATTGTTCGGGAATTGGGAAGCTTCTTTGTAACCTAAATATACACTTTCTTCGGACATAAAATATAAAGACAATGTGATTTACTTCCAACTGAGCAAAAGAAAGCATATTTTTGTGCATGTTTTCTGTAAAATTTATTTGAATTTGTAAAACCATCGAAAATGAATAGGAAAAATGCATGCTACTTAAATAGTCATTTTTTACCGAGCTTGGTTTCTGCAGGAGGTCAAAAAGCAGTGCATTCAAAAGTCGACACCATGGTGAGTCCGAAATGTTGTAGGGTTATGCTGCATGGTAACAACCCCATTTAAGTAATCCTTCCTGATCGGAAATGCATTCCAGAATTTTGGCCAACATTTCATGAGATCGGTCGCGCACTGTAGTTGCTCCGTCCGGCCGTCGCCCCTATCGGCTTTTTCTATCTCTGCTTCTGGGATTTAGTAAGAAGACAGTGAGATCTATCGTTTGCGGACTTCCTAACACGCTCTCAATTTACCGTGGCTCCCTTTTAACCGTGCCTTAGATGGTCCTTAGGGCTGGAGTCAGTATTCTAGTTGCATCTTTATATGACGCTATTCATTTCCCTCTGTGAGATCCGAAGTCCGGTTTATGTTGGTTGTGGTACCAGGACGTGCCTGGGGATGAGGGCGGTCGTCCCGTTAATAACTTCGCCTACGTTCGTCTGTAGTCATCTTGGTCCTGTCTTGCTTTTGGATCGTATACTGTTTGGTCGGAGGCAGTGAAGACGATTCTGCGCATAAATAATGCCCAAATCCCCCAGGCCGACAGTAATCATCATCGATTCTGATGGGCCAACTCCCCCCCCCTCAGATTTTCCCCTTCCTACTCCTCATTTTTGACTGCATCGGAAAAGACCTGCTTAGAGCACTGCAGGCCTCTCCACCGGAAGTGTTTTGTAGCCCTGGTGCATAATAAAGGGCCTAAGAAGTAGTCACTCTCAGTAGCCTGCTTTTGTTTGTTCAGCTGCAAACGCACATGGCGTTGTATCGACGAGAGTTCATACTTTCTCCGCATTTGTTGGTACAGGCTCCTAGGGCATTTGCTGTGCTACATTTGAGTAAAGACATGGGTTTTAGACCGGGCCTGGGCCTCCTGTGCACATACACACACACTGGCGAGCATTCGGTGCGCTGCAGGCGGAGGGAAGGAGGTCTGAACACAACCCCCCTCTGTGTGTGTGTGTGTGCCTGACAAGCAGGCGTTGATATGGACAGTGCCTCTGGCGCAAACTGCTTGTGCTCAGGTTTGTATTAAGATAATCGTCGTACTTTATGCAAAGAACAAATCCAAAGATAGTTCGGCTACATCAGAATGCCAGCTTTCGAATGAACTTCTTTCCGGCCGCATGCTAAGACTACAATTTGTAAAAAATGACTACATAAGTAGTATGAGTTTTTTCATCGATTTTTAATGGCCTTATATATTCAAATATATTTCGTAGGCAACACGCATAAGGTATTTATTTTTTACTCACCTTCCTCGACTTAGATCTGCCGTTGTCGGCCCATTAGAATCGGCATACCACCTGTCCAGTCCTTGACTACGCCGAATACAGTATGCGTGCTAACTCGTGAAATGTTAACCGAAATTCTCAAATGCGTTTTCAATTTGAAAATATTACTTATGCGCGGCTTTAATATTGATCACCTTGCAGCATAATCCCATAATAATCCGGCTGCTTCAGAATGCCAACTTTCGAATTAACTTCTTTCCGGCCTCTTGCAAAGATGAAAATTTGTAAAAAATGACAAATTAAGTAGCATGAGGTTTTTTCATCGATTTTCACTTACCTTATAAATTCAAGTATATTTCTTATAAAACACGCATACAAGTATTCATTTTTGTACTCATTCGGTCGACAATTACGCCATCTTCAAATTTTATGCTTAATGAAAGGGTATAATTCGGTTTTAAAAAGTTTTCCAATTCGCGAATAATTTTGAACCCGACGTGCCGTTGCACTTGCATTCAGGGTTTCCAAACTACAAGCTGTATATCTTACGTGTGCGGAATAGCATGAATTTCTATACGCCACCAAGTGCAGACCAAATGGAATTCATAAAAGCTAACGGTGGATTTGGGCCATATTGCAAACTTTACAAGCAGGCATGATGTCTTATGAACGGTCACTTCACGGTCTTAAAGGGCCTTATAATTAGAAACTGTTTTAAAAACGAATCACCCCCTTTCTTTCAGCATGGGATTTGAAGAAGACAATTATCTCCCAAATGAAGAAAAGAATGAATATTTTAATGCATGTTTTCTATGAAATATATTTGAATTTATAAGAACGTCAGAAATCAATGATAAAAATTCATGTTACTTAAGTAGTCATTTTTTCGAGAGTGTGGTTGTTGCAAGCGGTCGGACAGAAGTTCATTCAAAAGCTGTCATTCTGAAGTAACCGAATAATCTTTGGATTATGCTGCATGGTTTCTAATATTACAACCCTCCGTAAGTAATCTTTTCGAGTCGAAAACGCATTTCAGAATTTCGGTTAAGATTTCATGA
>CACRXP010001274.1:46818-65261 GCA_902702965.1 Spirometra erinaceieuropaei
GGTTGGCGGCGGAGAGGACGAGGAAAAGGCGGGCGGAGGGACGGTGGTTGGTGCGGTCCGAGATTCGCAGTTGATTCCTAGGTGTACAATGAGTTAAATTTCTGCCCGGAATGTCCGTTGACACCGGGGACACGTTGGAAGCGGTTGTGCGTCGGCGTTGCGGACGTGGGGTGGCTGTGATTTGCGTGCTCTCGTTTCACTTTGGCAGCGGCGATTCGGTTGGCCTCATAGATCGCAGCGGCTGTCTTTAGTGTCCTCCTCCATGTCGGTCGGTAGAGGGTGAGCTCTTCCCAGTTGGTCGGGTTGATTTGCAGGCGCTTCAGGGTGGACTTCAGAGTGTCGTTGTATCGAAGAATTTGACCACCTTGGCGGCGAGAACCCATCGCAACGTCTGCGTAGAAGAGTCGTTTGGGTAGTCGCTCGTCGTCCATGCGCACCAGATGGCCGCTCCAGCGCAGCCGCATTTGTCTCAGCATGGAGTAAATGCTGAGCATTTCCGATCGATCCAGCATATCTGTGTCGGAGATTCGATCCTGCCAGTGCAGCCACAGGATGCGACGGAGACTACTGAGGTGGAAGTGGTTCAGTAGGCGTGCCTGCCTCGTGTACACCGTCCAGGTCTCCGCTCCATACAGAAGCGTCGGCAGGATGACGGCCTTGTACATCTTTAGCCTCGTACTCAGATGGAGGCCATGACGATTCCAAACTGTGCTTTTGAGGTGACCGAAGGCTTGACTGGCTTTCGAGATCCTGTTGGCGACTTCGTCATCTATCATGGTGTTGCGGGAAAGGGTGCTGTCCAAGTACGGGAAGTTCTCCACCACTTGCAATTGGGTTCCATTCGCGCTGATTTGCGGCGACGCGTTGTGGGCTGTGGCTGAATTGGGTGCCGGTTGATGCATCACCACCGTCTTCTGCGTGTTAATGACCAGCCCAAAGTTCTCGCAGGCGGCAGAGAACAGGTCCATGCTCCGTGGCATCTCCACTTCCGATGTGGTGTTCAGGGCGTAGTCGTAGGCGATGAGAAGTTCGTGAACGGTGGTTGTGGATACGCGCGATTGGAAGTGCATCCGCCGTTGATTCAGGAGGTGACTGTCCGTCCTGTAGGCAATGCGGATCCCGGGGTGCTCAACACGATCAGGGTCCATCAGCATGGCAGAGAACATAAGACTGAAGAGGGTAGGTGCCGGCAAGCATTACTTCTTCACACCGTTGGCTACTACGAATGTCTCTGAGACAGCTCCGTTGTCCGTGACTCGCGCCATCATACCGTCGTGCAGCTGACGCACCATCTCAATGGATCGCTACGGACAGCCTTATTTCTGCATGATCTTCCACAGTCCTTCACGATTCACCGTGTCGAAGGCTTTTGTCAGGTCCACGAAGGTAGAGTACAGGTGGGTCCGCATCTCCTGGCTCTTCTCCTAAAGATGACGAGCGGCGAAGATCATGTCTGTTGTCACGCGATGTCAACGGAAGCCGCATTGGCTTTCCGGTAGAAGCCCCTGTTCCAGATGATTATTCAGACGATTGAGGAGGATGGGAGCGAAGATCTTCCCGGCAATTTTCAGCATGAAGATGCGGCGTGATTGTCACAGACTTGGTGATTTCCTTTTTGATTGTAGAGATGCACGATGGTTGCTTCCTTGAAATCTTGCGGGACTTCATCTTTACGCCACAGCTCCTGGAAGATCGCAGTCAGGTGGTCCATGAGTTGGGGACCTCCGTGCTTGTAGACCTCAGCAGGGATTGCATCCGATCCGGGTGCTTTCCCGCTGGAGAGCTGCTGCACGGCCCTGATGGTTTCCTGGAGAGATGGCGGGAGGTCGAGGACGATGTTGGTCTTCACTTGCGGCAAACGCTCGATGGCGGCGTCGGAGATGACGGAGGGGCGGTTGAGGATGCCTCGGATATGCTCGCCCATCGCTGTAGGATTGGCGTCTATTCAGTCAGGAGAGTGCTGCCGTCGGCGCTGAGGAGAGGAGCAGTGCCCATCGTCGGCGGACTGTAGACAGCTTTGATCGCAGAGAAGAAGTTCTTCCATTCGTTGCGGTCCCCGTAGCCTTGAATCTCATCAGATTTGCGAGCAGTTCAGGCGTCCTGCATCTCGCGCCGTCGTTGCTGAAGCTGGCGACGTCTGCGGGAGAAAGCAGCTTTGTTGTCATCAGTGGGGTGGCATACGTAGGCTTTTTGTAGGCGGTTTTTCTCAGCAAGCAGATTTCTGATGGCGGCGTCGTTGTCGTCGAACCAGTCCTGGCGTTGACGGAGCGCGAGACCGAGGACGGCGAGCGTCGTCGCCTGGACCGTGTTTCGTAGTTGACACGAGCGGTTCTCCATGGAGGCGTTCTCTGCAATGGTGGCCTCGTCGTCGGCTGCATCGGCGATGGGAATTTTGTCTAGCCGTTGAGCTTGCTCATTGCTGAAATGAAGATTGTGAGCGGGGAAAGACATCAAGGTAATATTCAGCTTACCTGGGGGTCGCTTACCTTGTGGTCTCCTGCGAGGCTCTAAACGAATACGCATTTTCGAGATGACGAGGCGATTGTCGGTCCACCCGTCAGCACCCGCGATCGCCATCTCGCCTCCGGACGAGGACGTAGTCCAGCAGCTGCCACTGACGTGACCAAGGATGCCTCCAGGTGGCCTTCTCTCGCTCCGACAGACCGAAAAAGGTCTTCGTCAGGATGAGGCAGTGTTCTGCGCAGGTGCGGAGCAGTAGCGAGCCATTGTCGTTGGAGCCGCGGAGACCGTGGGGACCCAGCACTCCTCTCCAGGCAGTATGGTCTGTGCCGACGCGGGCGTTGAAGTCGCCAAAGACAATCAGCTTGTCCGTCTTCGACACAGTCGCCAAGAGGGCGTGCAGGTCCTCGTAGAATTTGTCCCTAACGGCGGCGTCGGGGCAGCTCATCGGCGGAGCGTAGGCGCTGATGATGGTGGCGAATTTGCCCCCACGCCTGCCGGAGAGGCAGACGGAGGCTCATCAGGCGATCGTTGATTCCCTGCGGCAAACAGGGTAGTCGTCCCACGATGTCGTTCCGGATGGCGAAGGCGACACCCGCGTCTCGTCGATCTGCCCTGGGCCGACCACTCGAGAAGAAGGTGTAGCCGGCCCTCGCCACCTCCAGCTGGCCTTGTTCGGAGAATCGGGTGTTGCTGAGTGCAGCGATGTCCACCTTGTAGCGCGCCAGTTCCCGTGCAACTAGCGCCGTCCTCCGTTCCGGTCGGTTGCTCATCGGATTGTCTAAAAGTGAACGAACATTCAAGGCTGCCAGAGTGAGCGGACTCACCCTGCCAGAATGTCGGCGATTTCGTCGGAGGCAGGAGCCTTTATGATTTTAAGTTTAAACCAGAGTCCTATACTTCATAGAAGTTTGTGCAGTTCGTGCAGTGCGTTTTGCCCGGTGTTTGCCTAACTCTGATCGACAGCACGCTCTACAGCAGACTTACTGTAACAAACAGCAGTTGAAAGCCAGCGATTCCACGCAACCATCTGGATCACCTCTGGCTAAATTTAGCTAAGGCGGAGGGCTAGCGTAATTCAGGGCGGCAGTCGCTGTGAGACTGAAGAGAAGATCGAGTAGAGAGTGCGTCATCCTCTTTTTTTTACGGGAATCGATGTCCCACCCTGATAGCACGCAACACGAGCGCGCCTGCTATCTGCACATACGAAACCCCACCCAGCCAGCTCCCTCCCTCCCTCCGCATCGGATCAGCAGATTTAAGTACAAATCGTTGCACCCAGAGTGGCGTGATCTGCTCGCGTCTGTCACTTGGTTTGCGAATAATGAGGACAGGAGCCCTAATGCAATGAGTGCAACATTCGTAAGAGGAAATTCATATATACAGGTTTGCAACCAGCTCGCGGAGAATTTATCTGACATATCAGTGATCTGCCACAACTGAAGGTGCAACCACTGCATATTCTCAAATTGCCTATCCGTCAGAACCGAGAGCCCCTTCAGTTTACAGAATATATTTACTAAAGTCTCACGCATCCACGTTGATTGAATTGTCAAACCTCGGTGCCACGGTGTGACTAAAACCCACGACAGCAAGCGTTTTACTATGTCAAGTAATGCATATCTCCTTATTTTGACTGGCAAGGCTAGCCTATTGCAACTTGACCGACTGTTGTCGATATTGCCTTATTATACGCAAGTACACAAACGAGTTATTTTGATACGCATATGAAATACTCGGCGCCTCTGTGGTGCATGAACCCGCTTTAGCTTTATGTAGCCTTAGTACAGCCAACGCTCTAGCCCACTGACCTAAAAGGCTCCACCGGACGACGTTACATTAAGCGTATCTGCCATAATAGCTATGAATTTCGTGAAACCCTTAGCTATCTGGTGGATTCTATATGTATAAATTAGAAAATCCTGCTTAGAATGTCAGCTTACTTTATCAGATTTGGTGGATACCAGACTTTGCAGTAGATCGAACGAGTAAAATTGATTAAGATATGATTAAACTCGCGTCGTCCGGTTGGGCCTCGTATCTTAGGTGACTAGAGCGTTGGCCGTACTAAAGCCTCTCTTTGCTGTTGGGGGTTCGAATACCACCAGTTAGGCTTAGTAGCAACTTCGGAGAATGAAACCAATTATTTTTCAGAAGTAAAGCATTCTTAGCAGTGTCATTTTGGTGTGAGGAGAATCACTCGATCGCTGGAGCGAGAATAATGTTCACTTGAGTTTCCCGATACCTTTTGGATCAAGGACAGCAACATATTGAATTTGTGGACGTACAGCGATTGAAATATTTATAAGCTGCAATTCCCATACTATCATGCGCATGTTAATAATGATAACGACCGCATTCACTTCAGCTTTTCTTAATTAGTTTGACGATTTCCCGAGTACATATGTTTAAATTGTGACTGTTCACGATTTAGCCGTTTTTTGAATACTAACATAATCCTTGGTTCTAAAAACTGACTTTGACGATTCTATGACTTTGGAAACGGGAATTTTTGTTAGAAATGCGGTTTTCCTGGCAGGCTGAAGTCGACATAATGTTGAAGTTTGCTGATTGCTCCTTTGCAATTAATGCCAGACAGACGCTCAGACTGTGTCTATATTAAAACAGTGTAGGATGTTAATAAAAACAGTTTGTTTACTTAATGTACATTCCGCTACGACGAATTTTAACGTAGGTAAATCCACTCCTTACGGAGCGCGTCGAATTAATTCTAAAATCCCACTTGGTTTACTGTCCTGGATTATGCATATCTAGTTTATGCGAATACATCAACACGGACAGTTGAAAAAATGAAACCATTACGTAGCTTAGAGATTCGCATTGCATGTGATCTTTCAGTGAATCGAATCCGCACTAATTTAAATTGGGACTGGCTGTTTCGATGTTAATCACAATCCCACGGCATTTGTTTCACTTTCAATGTAAAAAGTCTGCTGACTGCAAAATACAGATATTCACAATGACTGATTAACTATGCCTTCTTTGCCGTAGGGAATCAAGTCAGTATGAAGAACACTGCGGTTTCTCTTAGGAGCAACTTCGGAGACCGAACCCATTTCACTTTCGTGCGCTTCCTTAACAGCGTTATTTTGCTGTGAGGAAAATCACTCGATCACTAAAACGAAAGCAATGTTCACTTGAAGTTTCAAGTTCCTTTTCGAACAAAGACAGCAACAAATTGAAGTTGTGAAGAAAGAGAGGGTGAAATATGCATAGACTGAAATTCCCCTGATATCACACGCATATTCTTATTACTAACCTCTGCACTCCTGCAAATATTCGCACTTCGTCTCATGACCTGTCTAGTAGATATGTCCAAATTGTAACTGACGGCGATATAACCGTGTTTTCAGTAAAAACACAGCCTTTTGTTTTCATAACCGTCTCTGGCATTTCTGACATCGGCAACTGACATTTTTAAGGGAAATGTGGATATCTAGCGAGGAAAAAGTCTACGTATGTCTGAAAGTCAGACAAATGTTGTCATTTCCTGAGTTGACGTTCCCAATTTACGCCAAACAAACCCGATCTAGCCCGCGTGTTGGTCCAGCGCATCTAATGGCTGACCGATCTCAGGGACACTGTCATTGTTCAGGCACGTACGCACTCAACAATTGCGCACACGCCACTGACTACCTGCTGCCAAGGTCATCTAGGAGCGCTTCTTCTCGCATTCAGCTTTCGGCCATCTAGCGAAATCTGCCAGCTGCGTCATCCATCGAGCACGATCGATTTTCTCTCGGCAGGCTCGCAGGCCGCCTCACGGTCCAGGGGCCATCAACTCGAGGTGCACCCCTGATAACTGACTGTCCACCTCATACGCAACAAGAAGCAGGGCCTTGCCACGTAGACAGTGCCGATTCAGTTAATCGTATCTCTGGTTGCAACCAAATCACTAACCAGGGTTAGGTTTGAACATGCGTTTTCTTAAATACCCTTGACATCATTCATGTGAGCTCGTCGTGCTCGGTGAAATCTTTGCTAAGCATAAATCCCGAGACAGTCCAACCTTTAATCTTTTTTAGATGAAGAAAAGGATCAATTTATGCTACGGAGACAGACAGCGTACATGCATCCGACATCTTCCGTCGACCGAATACTAAGGAGTGTAACGTTTCCCTTAATATAGAAGGCCGATAGCAACTCACACAGCAGTCTATCGCATTTCGCGGGGGTGGGCAAATTTGCTTTTGGAGTGGGACACTATTCAGACTTGGTGACATCTGTCCTAATTCATAGTGCCAGGTCTGCCATCCACGCTCTAACTGTTCCTGTAGCCTCAGTAAGTAGTACGCGTGCCATTCATACTAACACACAAGCTCCCCGATCTGCGATCTTACTAGTGTTACTCACTTCGTCAGCAAGTGGGCATCTCTTTGCTAAACTAACCTCGACCACATCTCTCATTCCTCGCAGAGATATGCTAGAGATTATTTTTCACCCCAAGTGTTGGACACTTTACACCCTTTTGGTGTTTTTTTTAACAAAAAAATTGGAGGCCATGTTTATTAAACCCGCTACGGACACCTGGCAGTGAGAACATCTCCACCACTAAATCTCATTCGTCTCCAGTATTATATCCGCTGGCGACAATGATTTCTCCCCAAAGCCATGCATTAATCCCGAAAACGAGCTTCTCCCTCGTAAAAAATTAACTGGTTCATGCATTTCATTCCTTTCGGAGATAATCACGCCATTAATCGGTTGCCTTAGGTGTTGGGCACGCCACACCCATTGGACGCTTTCAAAAACAACGACAAAACAGCTTACATTGCAATTAGTTTATTTCTTAACATGCGGGTCATAGAAGGAACATCAAGAAACGCAGAAGTTTACATGCGAATGCTCGCAGCTCCAGCGATGTTTGCGAGCGTCTCCAGTGGTTTCTTCGACGACCAGCTCCAAGCTGTCAAGTCGTTGCTGACATCAGCTGGCCCGCCTGGTGCTGTGAAAGCCTCCACCGTGTTTCCTGATCCCAAGCAACAGCCTGCAAATTGTGAATAATTCCAGTGAAATTCTATCTTCATAAATATCAAAACAGACAACATTAGCATACGATTTGCACAATACCGCTAGACAAAAAATTATTTTAATAAAACGCAGAGTAGACAAAGTAAGCTTTGAACGCAGTATCTGCTGAAGACGCTTTAACCATTCGGCTGCATAATTCTCGTAAAAATCTACTTTAATAAGCAAACGATTTGCACTACAAACGGACTACCATCGGCCCTAACCTCGTTGTGTTTACGAAACGCCATGCATGGGATGTCTTAATCTTCCTCATAAAAAGGGATTACATAGAAAAGGACATGGAATGGCATGAAAAAGAGGAGAAAGTGGAGAAGGAATGCTGTCAGTGTAGGGCAAAGAAGGAGGAGGCATCATTAGCGAGAGCAAAGATGACGTCGTCGGTGGAGGTGAGAAGAGCGAAATAATTGCGGGGTTCCTTCATGCCGGCCAAGTCTGTCCACTGGCCCTGGGGACACCTGGCGTCTGGTGGTGTGAACATCTCCACCACGTTTAGACTCTTTCCACCAACACCAAATCCCCCGCCGACAATGATTTTCCCCCGAAAGTGTGTCGCTGCCAGCCCGTCGCGTGCAGTTCTCATGGGTGCGGCTGGCTGCCAAAAGTCCGACGAGGTCGCCCTCTCTCGCCAGTCTGCTCGCAGGTGGCAGAACTCCACAGAAGCCAGGCAGGAGGAGGGGCCATTATAGCCGCCAAAAACGAAGACTCTACTGTCGCCGGGCAGGCAGGCAGCCGCCGTGGCGCCCCTCTTCTCTCGCAGATCAGGCAGTTTGAACCACCTGTGTGTGTTGGGGAGGAGGAGGAGGAGGAGGCGACGAGTGAGAAGGCAAAACAGGGAGATTTTGCAAGAAAAAAATGAGGCGCCAGGACGAGTGTGCTCTCACCTGTCCCGACTGACTTCATAGACTTCACAAGAGGAAAGGCATCCATCGTTACCCCATCCACCGAAAACGCCGATAAGCGCCTCCCCTCCGGCTTCCGTCAGGACTGCGGCAGCGTGCTTGCGGCGTCCAACGGCGAGGGACGCCCGTTTGCGCCAGCGCCGTTCTGCCACCAGAAACTCCTCGACACTCGTGGAGTAGCATCCTTGCGCAGTGTCTCCTCCAACCACGAAAATGCTCTCTTCCGTGGGGGTAAGGTGGGATAAAAAAAAGTTTCGTAAATTTGCGCGGAAGAAAGATAAAGTGGAAAGATAAAAGAAGATAGGAAAGATAAAATAAAAAAGGCGTGTAGTTGACAGAAAGAGGGTAATGTCATCATCGCCGGACAAAAAGACGTTGATGGACAAATTTCCCAGTTGAGTGGCCGCCAGTGACGGACACAAACCAGCCAGATGGAGACACGGTTGGGTAAATTGAAGACGGAAAATAGCAAACGCGTCGGGACAGGCCTTAACAGTGTTATTTTGCTGTGAGGAAAATCACTCGATCAATAAAACGAAAGTAATGTTCACTTGAAGTTTCAAGTTCATTTTCGAACAAAGACAGCAACAAATTGAAGTTGTGAAGAAACAGAGGGTGAAATATGCATACTCTGAAATTCTCCTGATATCACACGCATATTCTTATTACTAACCTCTGCACTCCTGCAAATATTCGCACTTCGTCTCATGACCTGTCTAGTAGATATGTCCAAACTGTGACTGACGGCGATCTAACCGTGTTTTCAGTAAAAATACAGCCTTTTGTTTTCATAACCGTCTCTGGCATTTTTGACCTCGCCAAGTGACATTTTTGATGGAAATGTGGATATCTAGCAAAGACAAAGTCTACGTATGTCTGAAAGTCGGACAAAATGTTGACATTTCCTGAGTGCACGTCTCCAATTAAAGCCAGACGACCCCCGATCTAGCCCGCGCGTTTTTTCCAGCGCATCTAATGCGCGATCGGTTTTAGGGACACTGCCATTGTCCAGTGACGTACACACGCAACGATTGCGCATCACGCCACTGACTACCTGCCGCCAAGGTCATCTAGGGGCGCATCTACTCGCATTCAGCTTTCGGCCATCTAGCGAAATCTGCCAGCTGCGTCATCCATCGAGCGCGATCGATTTTCCCTCGCCAGGCGTGCAGGCCACCTCACGGTCCAGGGGCCATCAACTCGAGGTGCACCCCTGATAACTGACTGTCCAGCAGGTTCGCAACATGAAGCAGGGCCTTCCCACGTAGTTAGTGCCGATTCAGTTAATCGTATCTCTGGTTACATCCAAATCACTAACCTGGGTTATATTTGAACATGCGTTATGTTAAATACCCTTGACATCATTCATGTGAGCTCGTCGTGCTTGGTGAAACCTTTGCTAAGCATAAATCCCGAGACAGTCCAACCTTTTAATCTTTTTTAGATGAAGAAAAGGATCAATTTATGCTACGGAGACAGACAGCGTACATGCATCCGACATCTTCCGTCGACCGAATACTAAGGAGTGTAACGTTTCCCTTAATATAGAAGGCCGATAGCAACTCACACAGCAGTCTATCGCATTTCGCGGGGGTGGGCAAATTTGCTTTTGGAGTGGGACACTATTCAGACTTGGTGACATCTGTCCTAATTCATAGTGCCAGGTCCGCCGTCCACTCTCTAACTGCTCCTGTCGCCTCAGTAAGTAGTACGTGTGCCATTCATACTAACACACAAGCTCCCCGATCTGCGATCTTACTAGTGTTACTCACTTCGTCAGCAAGTTGGCATCTCTTTGCTAAACTAACCTCGACCACATCTCTCATTCCTCGCAGAGATATGCTAGAGATTATTTTTCACCCCAAGTGTTGGACACTTTACACCCTTTTGGTGTTTTTTTTTTAACAAAAAAATTGGAGGCCATGTTTATTAAACCCGCTAGGGACACCTGGCAGTAAGAACATCTCCACCACTAAATCTAATTCGTCTCCAGTATCATACCCGCTGGCGACAATGATTTCTCTCCATAATCAAGCATTAATCCCGAAAACGAGCATCTCCCTCGTAAAAAATAACTGGTTCATGCATTTCATTCCCTTCAGAGATAAACACGCCATTAATAATCGGTCGCCTTAGGTGTTGGGCACTGCACACCCTTTTGACGTTTTCAAAAAAAACGACAAAACGGGTTACTTTGCAAGTCGTTTATTTCTCAACATGCGGGTCATAGAAGGAACATCAAGAAACGCAGAAGTTTACATGCGGATGCTTGCAGCTCCTTCGATGTCTCCGAGCGTCTCCAGTGGTTTCTTCGACGACCAGCTCCAAGCTGTCAAGTCGTTGCTGACATCAGCTGGCCCGCCTGGTGCTGTGAAAGTCTCCACCGTGTTACTTGGGCCTGCAAATTGTGAATAATTCCAGTAAAATTCTACTTTCATAAATATCAAAATAGACAAAATTAACATACGATTTGCACAATACCGCTAGACAAAAAATTATTTTAATAAAACGCAGAGTAGACTGAGTAAGCTTTGAACGCAGTATCTACTGAAGACGCTTTAACCATTCGGCTGCATAATTCTCGTAAAAATCTATTTTTAGAAGCAGGCGATTTGCACTACAAACGGACTACCATCGGCCCTAACCTCGTTGTGTTTACGAAACGCCATACAAAGTCACATTTTCACCTGGTTGCCATCACTAGGGATGTCTTAATCTTCCTCATAAAAAGGAATTACGCAGAAAAGGCCATGGAATGGCAGGAAAGAGAGAGGAGAAAGTGGAGAAGGAATGCAGTCAGTGTAGAGCAAAGAAGGAGGAGGCATCATTACCGAGAGCAAAGATGGCGTCGTCGTTGGAGGTGAGAAGAGCGAAATACGCGCGGGCTTCCTTCATGCCGGCCAACTGTGTCCACTGGCCCTGGGGACACCTGGCATCTGGTGGTGTGAACATCTGCACCACGTTTAATCTGTTTACCGCACTATTTCCCCCGGCGACAATGATTTTCCCCCGAAAGTGCGTCGCTGCCACCCCGTTTGGTGCAATTCTCATGGGTGCGGCTGGCTGCCAAAAGTCCGACGAGGTCGCCCTCTCTCGCCAGTCTGCTCGCAGGTGGCAGAACTGCACAGAAGCCAGCCCGGTGATGGAGCCATTCCAGCCGCCAAAAACGAAGATTCGACTGTCGCCGGGCAGGCAGGCAGCAGCTGTGGAGCTCCTCTTCTCTCGCAGATCGGGCAGTTTGAACCACCTGTGTGTGTTGGGGAGGAGGAGGAGACGACGATTGAGAAGGCAAAACAGGAAGATTTTGCAAGAAAAAAGAAGGAGGCGCCAGGACGAGTGTGCTCTCACCTGTCCCGACTGAATTCATAGACTTCACAAGAGGAAAGGCATGCACCGTTACCCCATCCACCGAAAACGCCGAGAAGCGCCTCCCCTCCGGCTTCCGTCAGGACTGCAGCTGCGTGCCAGCGGCGTCCAACGGCGAGGGACGCCCGTTTGCGCCAGCGCCGTTCTGCCACCAGAAACTCCTCGACACTCGTGGAGAAGCTCCCTTGCGCACTGTCTCCTCCAACCACGAAAATGCTCTCTTCCGTGGGGGTGAGGTGGGATAGAAAACAGTTTCGTAAAATTGAGCGGAAGAAAGTTAAAGTGAAAAGATAAAATAAAAAAAGCGTGCAGTTGACAGAAAGAGGGGAAATATCAACGTCGGTGAAAAAGACGTTGATGGACAAATTTCCCAGTTGAGTGGCCGCCAGTGACGGACACAAACCAGCCAGATGGAGACACGGTTGGGTAAATTGAAGACGAAAAACAGCAAACGCGTCGGGACAGGCCAGGCGAATGGACGACTCCAAGACCTCAAAACCCCTCAATTACTACTACTGCAATCCTATGCATTGTGTGGCGATGGCAGCTGCACTGGCAGGAGTCTGTGTGTTTGTTATAATTCTGGCAAAAAGAGACACCAAGTGGTCAAATTAGACAAAAAATGAAAACAAGGCAGGTGCGCAGAAGAGGCGGTGCGTAACTGTCAGGCAACTCACCGCCAACGACACTGTAGGAGGCCAGTTCTCGCTTCTCCATGTCAGCAATCCTCTCTTCCTTTTCCAGCTGCTGATCGAAACGCAGGACAGACCACCTGTCCTGATTTTTGTCCTTTCCAAATACGAAGAAGATCGTCTGAGGCGGTCTCCGACGTCGGTTGAAGGGACACGGAGGCTTGTCTGCAGCGGCAATCCAGTGCACGACGCCACCCAAAAGCAGTCTTCCATATAAAAACGATGAATTATAACGAAACATACACTTACGCACACTCGGGGCTATTCTGAAATATTGGGTGACCGTTCAGCAAGCGTCCACGGAAATGTTCAGTCGTCTGACACCAACGAACCTCCTTCAACATCTCCGGGGCGTGCAATCTCAGTCTCTCATTATCGCACTCTTTATCGCCGGCAGCAGCCACCCAGCTTGAAATCGCCTCAAAAACTGCCTCCTCGGAGTCAACTGACAGATTGTCGTTTCGCAACAACGTCAGCACGGTGTCAGCTGGCAGACGAATAAAGAGGTCAGTAGAGACGACATTCGTAAACTGCGCTTGCATCAGATTGATGCAAGTCTCCATCAGTGAGCCCATGCGCATAGATTTGGCAAAGTCCCACGTGGTTGCCAGATTTTCTAAATTCACTCTTTACAGCCGACGGTTAGACAGAAAGAACCGGCACTTGCTTACCTATTGGTCATGAATTGCACTCCCCAATTCTCCAGATTAGACAGTCTCATCATTTTGGCAAACATCACTATGGCCATCGCATTCGCTTGGGTCACCTCCAACTGCCCGGTGTACACATACTGGAGGAGTGAATTTGCGAGGCTAGAAAGTGCAAAAGCAAAATCAGAGAAAGGAGGATGACTTTACTTCAGAGGCACCGTCGGCCATTTGAGCACCGAATTATCCTTCCCTGGGGCGCCGCTGAGAGCAGCTCGCAGTGATGGGATTCGAGCCGCTTGTATTATTCGATGGGCATTGAGAATAGCGCCGTGCTTCACCTAACAAGCATGAACAAATTTCCGTGTAAAGAACGATTACAGAAAGGAGAGCTACCTCTATGACGAGCTCTTTCAATTCTCCCGAAGTGCGAATCTCGTTGAGGGCTGGACAGCTACGAACCAGGGGAAATGCGTCTTTGAATACTTCGACGTCTGCGAGTGCCATTGCGAGTGATAACCGGAACAGGAGCGACGAATGATCGCGGGTGCCATTAGCACTGCCTCTTATAGTGCCAGCACACTTTGAACCCGCCCGCACGCACTCATGACCTTCGGGTCCTGATTGGCCGATTTCAAAGTGCGGATTCGATTGGGCGATAGTCGGCACAGTTATGTGGTGCAATGCGTAGGTGAGAGCCTCCGAGTTATTTTTATTGGTCAGGGCTACGTGGGCTAGAAACCGCCGATGGCGCACTTTCAAAGCCATCGGGTTGCAGTTGAAAAGCCGTCACGAAATTTATTGGCCCCAATAAATTCTGTTGTACATGCTTGTTTTCAATTCATACCGGGGAAAAAATGTTTCAAATTAAAATTACACGTTAATTTAACGCAAGAAAAAGTTCTATTTATAAACACAAAATAATATAGGCTGTATGTTATTACAGACAAAGACAGGGAAGACTGGAATGGCAATTTCTGGCTTATTAGCCGTCGTCACTCAGTCATACCCAATCCCGAAGCGTGGAACACGCGAGGCTCGAACTCGCGACCTGTTGGTTAGATGTACACGCCTCTAACCACTCGGCCACGAACCCAAGAGTCGAAGACAATCGACTAATGTAGAATAACCACGTAATGCCAATTCAACAAACGAGTACTACCACAAGTAGTATGAAATGTATGCATTAAAGATACCATACCGTACTCCGGACACGTGTAACAACTAAAAGCCCAGAAATGTGTTTCGCCGATACTCTGCTTCTGCGTGACACAGCTACGAGCGGTTCGGCCCTTGGTTATGACTGGCTAACGACAGCTAATACGCCAGAAATGGCCATTTCAGTCTCCCTTGTCTTTGTCGGTAATAACATACTGCCTATATCATGCGCCGCTGTGCGGCTGCTGGTTGGGTTCGAGAGAGAGCCCGTAAGGCACGACGGAACGAGTGAGTTCCGTAAGAACGATCGGTGAGCGCCCCCTACCAAAAAATACAGTTAGTGACCTAACGCATGAAATGTGTCGAAATTTACGAATGATTGCTAATCACTCGCAAACCGACACCATGTCACGAGTCCGATTTCTATGTTAATTAACTACAAGTTTAAAAGCATTAAAAACACAACAGAATTGTTAAAGACAGTGTGGCGTTACTTAGAAATTCCGATTTATTTTGAAAAGCGCAATATCCCGAAAACGTCAGAAATGGCTCTAATTTAGTAAACGTCGTTTTTAGATGTACAGAACGTATTATCATACAAAAAACGTAGTAAATATGAAAGTAGACATAAAATAACGTCTAATAACAGTGTTTTAGTGAAGTTTACATCTAAATATCGTTTAATGAGTAGTGTGATTTAATATATGACGGTGTGTCAACTTACTTGTACTTGTACTTGATACGGCTGCGATCATGCCTGATCTAGCCGGCCTCGATGATGTCCCGAATTGTACCTCTCCACGCGTGACGATCCGCGGCAGCAGATCTGGACAGCTCAACCCATTCCCTTCGCCAACGACGGAGACCGAATACCGAAGGTCCAATAACTACCTCCATGTCTTGACGGACAGTGTCGAGCCAGGTTTTGAACTGACCCCCTCTTCGACGCCTCCAATGGGGCAACGGTGCCGGATCGAGGGCAGTAACACTGAGCTCCTGAGGTGGACGACGAAGAACATGCCCGAACCACCTCAGTCGTCTTTCTTGGATGGCCTGAGTTATCCTCGCGATGTCGCAGCGAGCGAGGACTATCTCATTTGAGACGAAGTCGGTTAACTTCACTCGAAGGATGATCCTCAAGCAGTGATGGTCAAATACCTCCAGTTTTCGCTCATCCGCCACGCGCAAAGCCCAGCATTCGCAACCGTAGAGAAGGACAGACCGGACAGATGCACGGTACACGCGAATCTTAATGGCGATGGAGAGGTCACGTCGGTTCCACAGGCATTTCCGAAGGCTTGAAAAAACCCAGCGGGCAGCATCGATTTGGGAGACAATGTCGTCCTTACTCTGTCCATTAGGCAGCAGCCGCGCCCCGAGGTATTTAAAACTGTCCACTTCTTCAAGTTGACAGCCATAAATCCCCAGGGGTGCCTTCTCCTGGTCAGGGATGCAGCTTGAGAATACTTTGGTCTTCCCAGCGTTTATGGACAAACCGACTGATTTAGCGACCTCGTTCACCCGTGACACCATAGACTGCAGATGACCAAAACTTGACGCAAGTAAGGCGATATCATCGGCATAGTCGAGATCAGTCAGTCGATGTCCGGGTGCAAATTCAACGCCGTCACTGTCGCGTAGGGCCCTCCCGAGGATCCAGTCAATAGCGTAGTTGAACCTTTGTGTTTGCAGGTGGATCAACATGGCTATCATCGAATTTAAAATAAAATGTATAGTCCGGCTAAACCTGTTTATCAAAACTCTCATGGGCAAATTAATATCCGTTCAGATTGGAAAAGTTTAGAGATCCGGGAAGATTATTAGAAGAAGAAAATTGGCTCTCCCTCATTGCAATTTATTTTGTAGATGACTGCTGAGGTTTCAGCGAGTGGCAATGGGTCTTTAGGTTGCATCAGGCGACGACGAATTGTTGCTTGTGGTCGATGGGCTATGCCTACTCTGGTGGGTTGTAACAGTCGTGAGACCGCTTCAGAGACCCCTTTAACGTAAGGAATGGCCCTCCAGACTTCGGGTTGCTGCTCATTTGGCCGTTGTCTGGGCGCCCAACGTCTGCTTCTCTCGATGAAATGCCTGGGATAACCATTGGCTGCAAATAGGTCCACAAGGTACAATCGTTCGGCCCTTTTATCTTCTGGTGTGCTGCAGTGTGTTTCGACTCTTTGGAATAGAGTGCGGACACAACTACGTTTGTGAGACAGTGGATGGTTACTGTTGAAGTGTAGGATCTGTCTCGTGTCAGTGGATTTTCGGAATACTGTAGTTTGCAGCTGTCCAGTGGTACACCGGGGCACAAGTACGTCAAGGAAGGGCAGTTGGTTGTTTGTTTCCGCTTCCATCGTAAATTGTATATCAGGGTCAACCGAGTTCAGTAGTCCCTTTAGGTGTTCAATGTCAGTTGTTTTGACAACGACGAAGGTGTCATCGACATAGCGGGCCCAGAAATTTGGTTGATATTTGGTGAACACCAAGTGTTCTACCCGTTGAAGTACTACTTCAGCAATTAGGCCTGATATAGGGGAGCCCATAGGAGTGCCCTTTATTTGTTCGTACATTTGTCCGTCGAAAGTGAAATAGGTCTTGAGACAGTATCGCAGAAGCTCGAGCAGATGCTCAGACTTCAGAGGCCTGTCTCTCTCCTCATAACGCTCTGCCAGTAGTTGGTCCACAACATCTATCGCTAGTTGCTGTGGGATGGAGGTGAAGAGCGAAACGACATCAAAGGATACCATGGATTCGTCTGGCTCTAACCTCGGATGCTTTATGCGTTCGAGGAATTGATACGCAGATGCAACTGTTGTTGGTGAGCCTTCGGCCAAAAACTTAAGACGACCGAACATCCATTTTGCCAAACCGTACGTCGGAGTGCCACGAAGGGATACGATTGGCCTGAGTGGGACATTTGCCTTGTGTACCTTCGGTAGACCGTAAAAACGAGCCGTGGCGGCGTCAGTGGGTTTTAATGGGTTTCAGTGGGTTTCATGAAATCTGCCGGAACACCTTTGACCACACTGTTTAGTGATATCAACTATAATTTCGACAACCTTTGAGAGGTGCTGGTTTGCTTTAAGAAGTTGCGCTCGCCAAGAACACGGACCAGTGAGTCCAAAAACATCGCCCGTCAGCCATCTCCTGAGAGGCCGACGCAGCGGGAGGAGAGAAAAAAATCGATCAGCATGAGGCCGGCCAACACAACTTGCCACTTTAAACTAAATTCCTGATCGATTAGGTGCAGTTTACGCTTTGACAATGAAGAGCCGACCCAGCTCTTTGAAACGTCAGCAGTTAAATAAACCTGTTCCGGAGAGCCAATTTTCTTCTTCTAATAAATTAATATCCTTTCAATGAAAAAGCCGCTCAGATGCGTAACCGGAGTCTAAGACACGTATTAGTATAGGAAATTACACAAATATCATCCAACGTCCATTTTCGCTAACATTTACAGATATTTTACTTAATATAATTACGTAAACACAATTTCTGCACAAGAAAAGGACATTTTGTTGAAGGAAGTGGAAGAGCGAACAAAATGCTCAACGTTAAAGGCGTCCAGAAATTCCCTCATCAGTTTCCATTTTCAGATTTCCTGAGATAGGTCACGTACTGTAATATGTTTAAGATTACGCCGATCACCGATTGGCCTGGCAACATGAGACGTTATGTAAATTTCTGTTCTTAAGACGTCCCCATCAGCGAAGCCAAGCAAAATCTAGTTTCTCCTGTTGAACCGCATCTCAATCAGCCCAAGTAAGTCAAAAATACCGCGAAATCTCCGCAAACTGTTTTCGAATCTATACTCCGACTGAAGGCTGTTGACAAACCGTCATACATGAGATTACACTAACTCATTACACGATACTTAGATGCGGACTTCACAGAAAAAAACACTATGTTTGATCGTTATGTTATTTGTACATTGATAGTTACTCCGTTTTGATGGATAAGAAGACACTCTTTACGTCTAAAAACGAAACTTACTAAATTACTGCCATTTTTGACGTTTCCGGGATTTTGTGCTTTTCTAAAAAATGGGCAGACTCAGGTACACGGTGAATCAGTTGTCAGCGATAAATTGCCTGTGAATTGATTGCAAATCTGTAGTCATGTATTACGTCAAAACGCATGTTGCTCTCATTGCATTAAGGTTAAGT
>CACRXP010001274.1:77725-91756 GCA_902702965.1 Spirometra erinaceieuropaei
CACCAACTAACAGATCAGCATGTTATATGCAGGTATACAATTTTGCTGATAGATTTCCCAATCCCACAGCTGGCCTTAAACCATAAATAATAAAGCTTTTTCATGATGCTAGCAGTTTCTATAATCCATCTAGTCCCTTTTCCAGCATAAATGCTTAACATTATCAAAATCCTGTTCTTATGCTTCCTATCTTTCCAAATCTACGAAATGGCCTTCCTCCTTATGGGTCCTGTCCAAATGTGTTTCCGTGCAATGCTGTCTCTATAGTTAGTACTAATTTTCCCACAAATATCAGACCACAGCAACCTTGTTCTCCATCCTTTACTTCTTCCCTACGGCTTAAATTTCCATCACCGAATGTTCCTTTGTTTATACGTTGTAATGAGCGAAACCTACATGTTAGGAATACGCTCAGTACAGTTTCTCTCAACGTAAGATCAGTGGTGCAGCAAAAGATGGCACAAATAAGGAGTGTGTCCTTTGAGTCTGACTCAGATGTTTTGTGAATCAGAGAATCTTGGGCTCACTCTCTAATTTCACTTTCGGCGCCCAATATAGATAGCCTCAGCTTAAACCGTCAGCATCGTATCGAACGACGCGGCGGTGGTTGCCCTCTTTGCATCAAAGCCACACTTGAACAGTCGCCTTACAAACTGAACATTTCTCCCTTCTTTGGAAATATTTGTTTCGCTTCGGTAATCCTTCCGCAAAATAGGAAAGCCTTGGTCGGATGTGTATTCAATTCTCCTTGTTACTTCGGAAATTAAAGCCAACTCTGTGAGCTCTTCGAAAAAATCGCCGAGACTTCATTCGATGTCAAGATAATTCTAAGAGATTTTAATTTGCCAGACAGTGATCGGCGCATAAGTACTTCCTGCTCTATATTCCAGAAGATTCCAGACACTATTCACTTTTTGAACATGTCTCAACTAGTCCACTCTTCGACCAGAAACGATAGTATACTAGATTTGGTTTCTACTTATGGCATTCTCCTTTATCTATGGATTTCCATCGTGACCTTTTTAAGACTGATCATTCATTAATTCATTGTCGTCTTCCACTTGACATTTTCGCATAGCCAACAGAAAAACGTGGCTCTTTTGCTTTGCTACTATTAACAAGAAATTAGTAAATAATTTTACAATTACCCTTGATCCTCACTAGATTTTTTCAAATTATGGTTTACATTTTTTCTCCGTTTAATTACAGTGCATGACACAATATCTTCTCCACCCAGTCTACCGAAGACGTTGAAATCGAATGCCACTTATGTTAGTGTCCCAAATTTTCTTAAAAACAGACTTGAAAAGCTATGGAGGCAGCTTAAAGCTCCATTCATAAGCTCATTATCGACTCACCAAAGGATCGCTGAAATATTTGAATTACCCTCAAAAATGAGGCACGCGTGAAATAAGCGTAGAGGGTATTTAGTAACTAGTGATGCGAATGTTCCTAGATCACTTGCTTAGCTCTTCCTTGACAGATCATTAGTTAAGTCCCACCAAGTCATTCAGCTTCTGCTAAATTTCAAAGATACCCTCATTAAAGAGGAGTCAGGAAAGGCAGAAATGTGAAATTCATTCTTTACCAAACATTTTACCATTGAGAATGATGCATTCCCTTCAATTCCTCCGTTGTCTGATGCCTGCCTCACCACCATTAATTTTGCTCCTGCAAATATTCCGAAGCTAAAAAGTCGGCTTACTAGATCTCACTCAGTAAGAACTGACAACATTTTAACCTCTCTTATAAAACAGATAGGAGATTTTCCTCCTCTGCTTAGCAAACTCTTTTCAGTCTTTTACCCAAAATAACTTCTTTCCTGACTTTTAGAAAACGTCTTTTACTATTGCAATATTTGAGTCTGGCTGTCGTTCTGATGTTCAAAACAATCAAAGTGTCCATAAAACACCTTGTCAAAATCTTTGAAAAAAATTCCTCCAAGTGGTGTCATACAAGATACCGTTTTAGGTCCACTTTTGTTTATGCTTTACATTTATGATATCTCGCCGGAAATAAAAGATTTGCAATCCTTTATTTATGCCGATGATCTCAAATGTGTATATTTATTCAATAGATTTACGGGCCTTCATTGCCTAGAGCAAATCCATGCTGACTTGCCTCCCCTTGCAGCATGGAGCTCAAAATGCCTAATGAAATTCTCTACGTCTACATGTAGTTCTATGTGTTTTGGACCTGATAGGCTATCCCAACCAGTGGTATTTCAAGGCACACCTAAGACTGGATGTACCAGAATCATGGATTTACGTTTATGCTACACCAATAATTCAGATTTCCCGCACCACACCGACAGAATTACCGCCAAAGCCGTCCAGATTTGTGGCTCTATTTCTTCCAGTTTCTATCTTCCTGAAAATGAATTTGTTAGGACAGCCCCGAGCATGACACACCGTTCCTTTCATCCGGCGGCCATGCCTGACAAAGGACAAAAAACCACCAGATCGGTCCCGCCAAGCAAGCCCTCGTGCGAGCCAGCAATTAGCACGCCGCGGACTTACGCGCGTCCTTCAGGGGTCAACAAGACGCGAGGGTCTGCCCATGCGGGCGCTGAGGACTGGACCAGTGGGAACACGCAAAGCAGACAGGAACAGAACCATTAAATACGATCGATATGTGCTTTAGGAAATATGAGTACATGAAATGAAATGAAACCACAATCATGGTTTCTGAAAGATCCAAGTCGGTACGTACACAAACACTCTTATATGACACTTGATAAAACATCACTTCAAGCATTGTCCCTTTGTTTTAAGTTTGCATACCTCGTCGAGAATTTAATCAGTTAGAATTGGGAACTCAGTTCGAGGACCTATGCAACCGAACATACGATCCAGGCGTCGTTACAATGAAGAGATCGGATTACGTAGCGAAGATACAGTCCATATTATCAGACCAGAAGAAATTCATGAAGATGGACAAAGAAAAGAATTGCACGGAAGAAGTAGAGACGAAACTGGCTGACTGTCTAAGAAGGCTGCACGCAGGATGGTCACATAAGCGACCGTGACCTCGAACTAATCCGACCAGTCGGCACACATATCCCTCGATGGTATGGTCTACCTAAGATCCATAAGGAAGGCCTGCTAGTTCGTCCGATTCTGGACACGCGGAAATCTTCATATCATGCGATAGCGAGGTGACAGGCAGAGAACCTCAAGCCCGTACAGCGTCAGCTAGCACCACGCAGCTACCGACATACCTATCAATTCACTGACGACATCAAAGAGCTTAACGTCAACGGCATGGTGATGTTCACGCTAGACGTCTTATCACGTTTTACAAACGTTCCGGTCACCGAGACATATAATTACATCGGTGATTTTCTTTTCTGCCAGTCAGCAGGAAATAGGAATTCCGACGAAGACACTCAAGGAACTATTACTAAGATGCACATTAAATGTGCAGTTCCTGTTCGACAACCAACTCTATAGACATATAGACGGCAATGCTATGGGCTCACACCTTATACCTCTCCCAGCCAAGTCGTAATGGACAAATGGAGAGATTCCAACTAATAATAATATAATGATATTTTATTTAATGCCACTTCACAGGCATTGTTAGGGAAGCTTTAAACACAAATCCGGCCAGCAGTGAATAAAACGCCTGTGGAAAAGGAATAAAAGTATAGTTGATGGTGGTTTTTATGGTTCGGAGAGTTCAGGAGAAAAAACTGCTGACCACAAACTCTCGACCGTCAAGAAGGGAGGGGGGGGGGTTGCAGGGTATCGGATATTTTCAGTCGCCAATTTCTTTCATGAAGTTAGGACTAGTCCAAAGAGAAGCGTCGAAGTACAGCTGTCGCCGTTGGCCAAAGAAATTGTCTGTGGTGAGACCGGCCATAGTGTTCAGAGACCACAAACGCCATCTCTACGGTACAGTCGATCAGTGGATTCAGCACCCAAAATTTGTGGGAGCTTTTCTGAATGCAAACATCGAGTAATAGTTCTCTTAAATAAAGGATAATTTTGCAGATTTTTCACACTTCTGGGTAGTTTATTTAAAATAGCAATTGCATTTACAGAAAAGAGCTGACGATATTTAACAGTACGTGCCAGAGGAAGAAATAAAAAAGTCTTCACGGTGACTGTTACGTCGGGGGTGGACATGCTGTCTTAAAGAGACGAGTGGGTTAAATGTGTGATTATGTAAGAGCATAAATAGCAAAAATAGTCCCTATAGTAATCTACAGAACCATAAGCGATCAAGGCCTGTAAGCCGGCAACGTTCTTGGTAAGACAAATGTCGGAGTTCCGGGGTTAAAACTCTCTTGGTAAAAAAGTGTTGAACGGATTCTATTTTCTTACGCTCAGTAGTACGCATGAGGCTAAATAAAAACGAACAGTATTTCAAGCCAGGTCTAATGTGCATGTTGTAAGGGCGCATTCTCATGTCCCTAGTTTTAAAGGTTCGGAGGATAAACTCGGTCGTTCTACGTGCTTTGGAGACAATCAAGACACAGTGCTCCGAGAGATTGAGACTGTTGCAGTATGATACGCCCAGATCCTTAATTACCACAGGCACATTTATGGCATGATCTTCAATGCTTTGTTGAGGTTGGCAGTCGTCGCCAACCACGATGAATGAGCATTTATGCCAAGAAAGAGAAAGGCGCCATGTGCGGCACCATTGGGCAAAAGCCTGTAGGTCGCTCTTTAGGAGTTCAAGCACGGTGTCAAGATCTGCCGGCTTATATCGATGAGCAACTTTCAGATCATCGGCATACATGAAAGGCTTACCATTCTGAAATACATCAGGTGCATCGTTATCAAAATGGCAAAATAAAAGCGAGCCGAGTACACAACCCTAAATGAATCCACTTCTCACACATGTGGGGTTGGTGGCAGTATTGGAAATCTTAACTCGTTGTGCACGAGTGCCCAATTAAGAGGATATAAAATTCAAAAGTTTGCTACCTATTCCGAAAGAGGACAGTTTCAAGAGAAGAAGAGCATGGTCAACACGATCAAAAGCCTTAGTGAAATCGAAATATACTGTGTAAAGTGTAAAACCATTGTCCCTGGATTGGAGAACATAGTCAAAGAAGGAGAGTTGACAGGTGTCACAAGATCGAGCTTTGAGGAATCCATGCTGAGCAGCACTCAGTGGGGTATTCTCTGTTAAGTGACACATAATCTTATCTTTGATCAGTGTGTCTAAGATCTTCGAAACTGCGGGAGGGTGTTTATTGGCCGAAAGTCATCAAATGATGTAGATTTGCCGTGCTTAGGAATGGGCAAAATGTGTGATTCCTTTCACAAGGTAGGATAAGTCTCACTTTCAAGAGCAAGATTAAATATCTTGCATAAGAAGGATGGGAAAATCGTATTTGCATCGACTTTTAAAATGCTTACTGGGACACCATCAGGCCCTGGGCTATAAGATTGACGAAAACGCCGAATCGCAACAGTCACATCCCACAGAGTGAAAGTTGTAGTTTCGAGTACTGCCCCGGTCAGTGCCTGGATGGTCGGAAGCGGAGTGGTCGAGTCTTCAATAAAGGTTTTGGACAGGAAATCATTGAAGCTATTAGCCGTTAACTGGGCATCAACTATGGGATTTCCGAGAGCGTCTCGGAGGATGGGATGCTGCGTCTTTCGGTGAGTTCGTATTTTTCTAGAGAAAAGTTTCGAAACATTTAACGAATGGTTCTCGGTAAACTGGACCACTTCGGCCAGCTGCTTTTCTTCAGACAATCTCTTAGTTCGCTCAAAAATATCACAAATCAAGGGCAGAACAGAAACGTCGTTCTGAAGATGGAAACGACGATAAAGTCTGCGCAATCTGCGACGAAAGGGTAAGGGTAGGAAAACCTCATCCCCAACATTAATTATTTTCTTACGGCGGACAAAATAAGAAATAAGCGGATCCAACAATTCGTACAGTTTTGCAGGGCAAACATTTACATCCAAACTTAGAAAGAAATCAGTCCAGTTGTAGGAATCAAGGTATGTTAATAATTCGGTTGAGCGAGTTGATCGGAAATCGCGGAAAAAGTTATACTTTGAGGACAAAGTTTTGTCAGCCTCGAGTTTCAACGTTGAAACAACTGTGTCATGGTCTGAGCCCCCGGGTGAGCCAAGAGATGACAAAGACGAGGGTTTGTAGCCCCCAGAAAATCAGGTCAAGTATGCTTTATTCTCGGGTGGGAAAATCGACAACCTGAGTCCACATCCAAACATCCACAGCCTCAAGAAAGTCTTCGAGCCATCTGGGGCCAGAAGGTGGAGACAGGAGGACTCCAAGGAGATAAAGTCACCCGCAGCCAATTGATACTTAAAGCCTAAATCGGCCGCAGCATGAAATGCCTGTGAAAGTAAATGTTTAAAATTGTCGTTGGCGTTGGGAGGGCGATAAACACAGCCAACGAGTAAAGAAAACTTATTTTTTAGTGCAACTTGGAGCCAGTAGCTGCCTTCTGCGGAAAAATGCGGGAGGTCCAGCGGCAAAAATGTAATTGATTGCTTAACATAGACGCAACTGCCCCCACCACGGCTGTCTTGGCGATCATTTCGAATGCAAGTATAGCCTAGAATAGAGAGTTCGAGTCAGTTACGAAGGTTGATGCCAACGTCTCAATTACTAAAACAGTATCTGGACAATGGACGAACACCAGAGTCTGAAGCAATGGCATATTGTTAAGCAAGGATCTGGCATTAAAAACAACAAAGTTTGAGGGGAAAGGCTGTTTGTTTCTGAGGGAGGTGGGCTTCGTCGTCCAGTGCTTGGCTGCCTACGGAGAAAACGGTCCGGGTGTACCCATACGGTTCTGCAAAAATTGTGTCATCAGAAGATTCTGACGTGGATAAAAAGGGGTAGGACTCGGGGGAGGAAATGACGAGCAGGTAAACTGGTAACCATTGTTAGCTAACCCATTTTCAGCTGGAACTCCACGGGTCAAATACTGCAATGTATTCCCGCCGGAACGAAACTGAGGATCAGATGAGTTAACTGACCCAGAATGGACATTCGCACGAGGTAAAACGGCCGCGGAGGAAACAAGTTAGGGGTTGGGGGACGCATTGCTTGCATTGGAGCAAGAGTTCTATTAAAAGGCAGGAATGTCGGCATATTCGGCCCAACAACTTCGATATGAGGGCTGGGGACAGTTGGAATTACTCTACGTTTTAAGTCGGGGTGTTTGAAGAACTGTTATCCGATTGTGGAGGAGAGGATTTTATAATGATGCTGGATTTATCGGGTTTCCGAGTGGCTGAGACAGCAATTGGATTTGCCTTTGACTTAGGTACATGCTTAGGCTTGGTAGGGGTTGCTGAAGGAGTCGGTAGAGGCGTGTTTATACAAGGCGTGTTGGTGTGCTTAAGGATTTCAGCATCAAGAGTAGTCGAATTCTCTACGGAAAGGACTATGCCGTGACGTGCTGAGACCGCAAATAGTGTTGTTGAGGACTTATTCAAACGCACAGTAGGAGTCATCATCTTGGTGTTGGTTTTTGCCGATTTCAATTTATTCTGTCTTACACGACGGTAAGTGTGGGTGATTAATGTTCAACAATTGAAGGTTTAATCGAAATTCAACTGACAAACTACGCAATAGGTAAAGAAATCTAGTTAAATGTTAAAAAATCACTCATCTTTAAGAATCGAGCCTCACACGTCAACCTTGACCTGCCAGCGGATGCACTCCCTAAAGAGGAAGGTGAGGGACATGTCAATTCGGATTTCTACATGTATAGTAACATGCCATGGAGAAAAGTGGGTAGAAGACTTACTTGGTCACCCGTCACCGGTAAAGCAACCGCTGCATTTCTCATTCTTCCTCTTCCCCTCGACAGTCCGATCGACATCCCCTGCGTGATCGTGGCCATCAAGTCGAACGTCACCGTCGTCATCACTCGCACAGACGTCTTTGTTGGCGATGCAGATTCCACCTCTCGGCATTGTCACCATAACTTTCAAAGCCTTACAGAATTATTCCGATTTTTGTGGGCAGTCCGATGATGCTTTATAGGATAACTGTCATGCTTTCTTGATGGGACAATAATTCGCATAACGGCGGTTGGTCGGGAATAAACCTCTGTGGCCAATCAACTTTAAAACCCACATCCAGTCGTTTCTCGAATCGTCTGCTTGAAGACGCCTAGTTTGGCTGAAGATATTGGTTTCCACTGATGTCGACATCATATGCAAACTAAGAGCACAGGTGTGCGTGTTACAGAACTGTGAAAATTCCTCATTTCAGTATTTGATGGTGAGCTGCGCTGCGTGGTCGATACGCAATAAAATGCTGTGTTTTGAGCAAGTTCAGCAGTAAAGGCTGCATATTTCAGGTCCACGCCACGTAAACCTGCAAGGCGACAATGGTTACGATGCATATGTCCGCAGTTTGGTTCCGGACTGTTAGCCTGTTCGAGAAGTTGTCTATAACAAAAGGGAGCTGAATGATGCTGACGACGTAGTATGGCGCATTTGGGCTTACTACTTAAATACCCGGTTAGCCAGTGGAAAGCAGCTCGCGCGACCTTTACGTCTTAAGACCAGGACACACAGTAAGTACCTGTGTGAATTTCAGACTTGGTACTGATATTCAAAACTTGGTGCACTTTAAGGCAACAACGTTGATGAACCTAACGTCAGTAAGCGACTGGGCGTATTTAGTTTTACGATAAACACGAAAGTACGTCGAAAAAAACACTGACCAGTGGCGAACGTGTTTTCTAGTGTTAGACTTTTATTTATGTCAGATTCCGACCAAGACCTCTTAACATACTGGAGCAAATTGGACAACCATTAAACGAATTAGATCTGTCGGTGTAACGCAGACGGAATAAATTAAGGCAGTTCAGTCTTTCCATGTAAGATTGGTTCCTTAAACCCATGATCAGCATTGCTGTCCGGCCTTGTGCTCTCTCAAGGCATGTTTGGTCCTTTGCTGTCCATGGTCAACACGCTTGTACGCCATATTCTATATAGCCATAGACAAAGATGCCGCAAACTCTCCCAAGACTCATATTTGTCAAAGGTTACAAACGCCCGTCTCATCGCATAGAGTATTCCCATGACCATTATTGCAGCCTTAGTGCACTGCAGCGCTAAAGTCATGTTGCTCTGTGTCCATTCACTGAGAGCGTTCTGCAAAGATTCGGCGGGAAGAGTATTGTCCTCCAGGAGATATGCCCTCCTGCTGTCATTTGAATGGCAGTTTATTGGACGCAGAGGAAGGACGGCACTTTTCTGCACGCTCAAATCCAGAAGCCATTTCTCGGACCAAGCTTTCAGTCAGCGAGGATTATTTTGAAAGGCCTTCTGGTCATTCGGGTCTTTAATGAATTTCCAGAGGTGAACGTCGCCAGCAAAGATTGCTTCACTACACTTGAGTTCTTGAGGGCTGTCATTGACATAAACGATAAATTGTAAGCGTCCGAGAACTGGGCCTTGGAGGAACATCAGTTCACCAGGCCTGACATATCATCTCCGATGCGAACACGCTGTTTTGCGACCAATCAGAAGCGCGCTTATGCAGTCAAGAACGCCTCGTATGCCGGCAACCGCCTTTTCACGCCTTACGGGGTTGTCCTTGACCACAGACTGTAGGCAACCGGCTTACACCAAGAAATGAGGCCGATAGGGCCGCCTTTGGTGAAGAAAATAACTGAGTTCTAATCAAACGTCAGTGATCATATGCATAATGCGGATTTGGGGAAAGTTATCTGATAATGTCTGATTTTCCTCAAAGGGTGACCGCAGATTTAAACATTGCTTTCACCTTGAACTTTATTTTCTAAAGACTTTTGCACAATATGTTTAAATAACGGGCACGTATGAATGCCAGCTTATAAAATAAGGCATTGGGAACAACATGCAATCATTTTTTAACTCTGACATACTCGCCATTCTAGTTCAGCCGCCAGTTTATGACGCGTCTACCCATCGAGTAAGTTCAATGAGAACTTTAAATAACCACACTTGTTAAAAGACCCCGCAACACTTTCCGACATAACACCAGCTAAATTCCTACAAAAAGTACGTTTTGACTGTTAAAACTTCTAGTATTGCTAGTATTTATTGAGATGTAGATATAATGTTGGTTTAAATGTTTGCGGACCTTCAAGTTAAATAGATGAAAGCCAGGTTAAATTTTATTTTTAAAATTAAGTTATTCTATTGAGCAGTGGTGAAACAAAACATTTGAATATGGTTATAAACACCCATGCGTAATACCTTAATTGAAATACCTCATTCCACTTATCATCCAAATAATTCATGTGATCTGCCACAAGGCTAAATTCATATCACCTCATTTCCGCTAAGAAGTTCTTGCAGTCAAGCCAGATGTAGATTTATCAATCAAACTCCAAGACTTTTCGTGATTTACTTGACCAAATATCCGATATCCTCATCGGACCTCAACATCGTTATAGCAGCAGGGTGGTTGCTTCGATAAATGTCAAGCATTACTCGCAAGGCACACCTGGAAATGAGTCACTAGGATGATCGAAACCAAGAATTGGCTGTTTGCAATGGCTAATAGGACTAAAGTTCGAAGGAGCGTAACTGATATGGTGCCGATGGATTACCTGCAAAGGGCTAGGAATATAAGGGGACTAAGTCAAGTTCGAGTAATAAACTATAGCAACATCGGCTAAGAAATTCTTAGCGGTCAAGCCAGGTGCAGATTAATCAATCAACTTCCAACGCTGTTCGTGGCTTTCATGATCGGTTAGCCGGTAGCCTCCTCGGACCTCCCCATCGTTATTAGCAGCAGGGTGTTTCCTCCAATTAATGTCTGCAACGGACACCCGGAGATGAGTCACTAGGATGATCGCAGCCAAGAATTGGCAGTTTGCAATGGCTAATAGGAAAAAAGTTCAAAGGAGGCTAACTGATATGGTGCCGGTAGATTACCGACAAAGATGTAGGAGTCTAAGGGGACTAAGTCAAGGTCCAGAAAAAAACTCTATCTACATCACTACGCCGCGTCCCCTCCCCTATACAGGCATTGCTGTTCTCGGCAAATTCCGTATTCTCTGTTTGACCGAGGCCGTCTGGCAATTTCCAAAAAACTGAGGAGTACATTGGATTCGTAATTGACCATCGGGTGGAATTTCCCCAATCCACAATGTGCGACGACATCACAACACACCAATTGAGTGTAGGCAAAAATGAGAGTTGCAAAGAAGTAAAATTACTCAGAAGAACTAGGAAGAGAGTCCAAACTGCAGAAAACGGGATGGTACGCAGGACATTTAACGTAGGCTGGAGTGAGTTCGCTTACCGTTAAGGCGTGACATACGAAGCAGGACACCTCCTTTAATAAAGAGGACATTAGGGCTACGGTTAGGGTTAATGTTAGTTCCCTAATGAACTCCGGGTTTCCAAATCATTGAAACAGCTGCCATCGTCAGCACATTTCGCGTTCACACCACGTGACCTTGTAAGTGGAACACGGCAGCGATCAATGATTGACACAGATCGAATCAGTCTGGGGAGACGCATGAGGCACAAAATGGAGTTTGCTTACGTCAACGACGTGGTAGCTGGTGTTTGGGCGTAATGCTGGAACGTGTAGTTTCCAAGAGTGAAAGAACTTACGGAACCGAGACCCGAAACACGACACACGGCAAGTACCTGTGTGATTTGTCAATATTGCTATTACGGATTTTTATTTAATGCATGTCAATGGAGCGCCGAGTATGATGCATTTCTACCGTAGGCGCGTTAACGCAGTCGAAGAATACAATTATTTGTGGCCAGCAAATCTACTTGCATGATTTTTGTCGATCTCCGATACGGCGGCATCCAAAAGAACTAACAATCATTTGAAACCCAGACGCACTCGTCATTTTAGTTTAGCTTCCAGTCTTGGGCGCGTGTTCCCATCGACTAAATTCTAGGAGAAATTCAAATGACCAAATTCCTTAAACGACCGCACAACACCCTACGAGTTAAATCCAACTAAATTCCCCCAAAAAGGAAACGTTGACTGCTCAAAATGATCAGTAGTGCCAGTATGTATGGAAAATTGCGTTTACGTTTTTTTGTTTAAATGTTTTCGGCCCTTCAAGTTTGATGGATTAAAGACAGGTCAAAGTTTAGTATTTAAATTAATCCATTCTGTTGAGCGATAATGGGGAAAATACATTTGAATATGGTCATAGATAGCCATGCGTGATCCCTAAATTCAAATACATCATTTTATCATCCAAAACATTCCTGTGATCTGCTAAAAGGCTAAATTCATATCACCTCATTTCGGCTAAGAACTTCTTAGCGGTCAAGCCACGTGGAGATTAATCAATCAAATTCCAACGCTATTCGTAAGTTACTTGATCAGTTATCCGGTAGACTCCTCGGACTTCCCCATCGTTATAAGCAGCAGAGTGTTTCCTCCAATTAATGCCAAGCATTCTTTGCAAGGGACACCTGGAGTTGAGTCACTGGGATGATCGAAGCCAAGAAATGGCGATTTGCAATGGCTAATAGGATTAAAATTCGAAGGAGCGTAACTGATATGGTGCCGGCAGATTACCGGCAAAGAGGTAGGAGTCTAAGAGGACTAATTCGAGATCGAGAAAAAACTATTACTACATCACTACACCGCGTCCCCTTGTCTATACAGGTACCGCTGACCTCAGCAAATTCCGTGTTCTTTGTTTGACTTCGGTCTTCCGGTAATGTCCTGAAACTGAGGAGTACATCGGATTCCATTTTTCACCCTCGGGTAAAATTTCCACAATCAACACTGGGCTACAACATTAGGACACACCAACTGAGCGTAAGGATATATGTCATTTGCAATTACTCAGAAGAACTGGAAAGGGAGTGCAAACTGCAGAAAACAGGATGGCATGCAGGACATTTAACAGAGGCTGGAGTAAGTTCGCAACCCGTTAAGGTGAATCACACGAGGCAGGATCACTCCTTCAATAAAGAGGAGATTAGGGCTATGGTTAGGGTTAATGTCAGTGCCCTCATGACCTCCGAGTTTTCACATCAAAGGCACAGCCGCCATCGTCAGCGCATTCCACGTTCACCCCAAGTGACCTTGTAAGACGAACACGGCCGCGATGAATGATGGCCGCAGTTCGAATCAGTCCGTGGAGACGCATCCAACGCAAAATGGAGTTTGCTGGCGCCAACGACGCAGTAGCGGGAGTTTGGGCGTATTATCTGAATGTTTGGTTGCTAAAATTGAGACCACTGACGGATCCGATTCATGAAACCACTGTGCGCCGTAAGCACCCGTGTGATTCGCAAATATTGCAATTAGGGCTTTTATTTCATCCATATAAATGCAGCACTGAACATGATGCAATTCTACAGAAGACGTGTGGAAAAATAAACAATTATTTGTGGCCAGCAGGTCTACTTGCGTTCTTTATGTCAATTTCGGACCGTGAATATATAGCAGTGTAACAAATCAAACTAAATGAAAACCGGTTGACGTTTGATGATCCGCTATTGCAATCTAGAAATCATCATTCATGCAAAAGAAAGAAAATACAAGTAAAGTCTAATCTACAAAACAATTAGCGAGACTGGTCAGGAATGCACAGTGGATGTGTGGGGTGGCTGTGTTTCCTCGCCCAACGACACTCGACTGGAAAATAATCTATAATTTTCTGTGAACATCTAGGTGGTAAGAGAAAGTGCCGACGGAAGGCAAGTGACGTTAATTTGACAAACATGAACATGCGAGATAACGCTCTGTGATGGCAACTCGGGAGAAGGACATATCACATGTCACTTTGGGTTTGCTGTGTTCAATAAAGTTCTTTGTCCAGTTAATTACGGTTTCGGACAGGTATTTCATCACCCGCCACCTCTACCAGCACCGCTGTCTCCGCGGTCTGCACTGTCCAAGACGAATCTCATGTGAAGACCAGTCGCGTTCCGAGAAATTAGCATTAGTAGCTGAAGTACAAGCAATGGTAGTAGTGGTTGTTATTGTAGTAATAGAAGTACCTGTGAATCATAATTATGTGGAATACCGTGGCCATATTTTTGTCAATCCACTCACTCAGGTCGAGAACCTCTGCGGATTCGAGGA
>CACRXP010001274.1:93792-108359 GCA_902702965.1 Spirometra erinaceieuropaei
TGAGTTCTGAGCAAACGTCAGTGGTCATACGCATCGTGCGGATTTAGAGAAAGTTACCTGATAATGTCCGATTCCGTCCACAAGGTTAACCGCAGATGTAACTATTACTTTTTTAAATTTATTTTCATTAAACTTTTGTATACAATGTTTAAGAAACGGACACGTATGAATTTTCGCTTATAATTTTATGCATAGGAAAGAACCAACAATCACTTGAAAGCCAGACACGCTCGTCATTCTAGATTAGCCACCAGTCTTGGACGCGTGTTCCCATCGAGTAAATTCTAAGGGAAATTCAAATGAACACATTTGTTATACGACCCCACAACATCTTACAATTTAATCCCAACTAAATTCCTCCAAAAAGAAAACGTTTACTGCCATAAATTTTAAGTATTGGTAGTATGTATGGAGAATTGCATTTACGATTTTTGTTTAAATAATTTCGGCCCTTCAAGTTGGATGGATAAAAGACAGTTAGCATTTTAGTGTTTAAATTAAGTTATTTTGTTGATTGATGATGAGGAAAATACATTTGAATATGGTCTTATACGCCCATGCCTGATTATAAATTGAAATACCTCATTTCAAAGCATTCCTGTGATCTGACACACTTCTAAATTCATAGCACCTCATTTCGGCTAAGAATTTCTTAGAGGACCAGCAAGTTGTAGATTAATCAATCAAATTCGAGCGCTAATTAATCAGTTATGCAGTAGCTTCATTGGACCTTCCCATCGTTATAGCAGCAGGGTGTTTCCTGCAACTAATGTTAAAAATTATCTGCAAGGGACACCTGGAGATGAGTCATTAGGATGATCGAAGCCAAGAATTGGCAGTTTGCAATGGCTAATAGGATTAAAGTTCGAAGGAGCGTAACTGATATGGTGTTGGTAGATTACCGGAAAGGGGTAGGAGTATAAGGGGAATAAGTCAAGTTCGAGAAAAAATTATAGCTACTTTACTACACAGCGTCCCCTCCTCTATACAGGTACTGCAGTACTCAGCAAATGTCGTGTACTTTATTTGACCTAGGCCGGCCGACAAAGTCCTGTAACTGAGGAGTATATCGGATGCCTATTTAAACCTCGGGTGGAATTTCCACGTCCCACACTGTGCTACGACATCGCAGCACACCAAATAAGCGTAAGCTTATGTCAATTTCGAATCACGGGTGTATACTATAGCAAGGCAGATTGAAAGAAAATCAACTAAGGTCTGGGAGATCCGCTGATGCTTGCTGTTAATCCTACTCCAGGTGAAATGAAGTAAATGTAAGGAAGTCTCAGCCACAAAGTTGTTAAGGAGGCTAGTCATGCGTGCGTAAAGGATGTGCATGAATGTTATGTTATCTAATACAACGTTTGCTTGGAGAGTAATTTAAACATTTTCTGCAAAATTTCGTTAGGCGACAGCAATTACCGGCAGAAGCCAACTGATATGAATTTGACAAAATAAACCTTGGAGATACTGGTCTGTAAGACCACCTCAGAAAACATAACATACCGTACGTTGCCTTGGGTTTCCGTGTTCATAAAAATTCCTTATCCAATTGCATTCGGTTTCCGACGGGTACTGCTTCATATTCCGCCACTACCAGCACCGCTGTCATCGCTATCCGCTGTATCCAAAGCCCCCATAAAATCCACGAAAGAAGTGCAAAAAACCGGAGAGCGTGCAGTGCATTTAGTGTGTGCTGGAGTAAGTTCGCTAGCCGTTAGGGTGAGTCACACGGGAATTAAAGCTCTTCCATAATATGAGCTGGTAGCGCCATGGTTAGGGTTAGGGAACGCATGAACTCCGAGTTGGCACAGCTGCCATCGTCAGCACATTCCACGTTCGCGTCACCTGACATTGTAAGACGAACACGTTCGCGATCAATGATAGCCGCAGTTCGAATCGGTTTGGGAGAACGCATTCAGCACAAAATGGTGTTCGCCGATGCCGCCGATGTGATAGCTGGAGTTTGGGCGTAATAATGGAACGTTTGGTTGTCAAGAGTGAAAGAGCTAACGGAACCGAGACTCGAAACCACGACACACGGCAAGTACCTGTGTGAATTTTCAATATTGTTATTATGGTTTTTTTATTTAATGCATGTCAATGCAGCACTGAGGATGATGCCCTTTCTCAGTAGGCGCCTTAACGTAGTCGAAGAAAATAATTATTTGTGGCCAGGAAGGCTCCTTGCATGATTTATGTCGACTTCGGTCTCTGTTCGTGACGTCAACGGCGGCTTTATTACCAACACCTCGGCTCTAGTCGGCCGCTGGCGTGAGCACTTAGAAAACCATCCCAACTTCGATACCCAACACATCACGGCCTTGCTCTCCTCTCCAACGCAGTCTCTTCCCCCTCCAACCTATGCAGTGCCATGCGACCCCCCATCTGAAAGAGAAATCACCGATGCTAGCTACGCAGCAGGGCACCCGGAGATGACGGTGTACACGATGAAATCTGCAGGTCTTGCGCCGACGCCCTGGCTCCATGAGGTGATTGTTTCGCGAGCGCTAAGGACAGAACCGTCAATCCCAGACTATGGATATCTGTATACGATCAGAGTTATGAAAGAATCAACAATCAAAAGTCAAACGACCTGACAAACCAACACATGCCAAGCGCGTCGCGTAGAGTTTTGTTCCTTCCATTCAGTTAAACACTCAGTAAGTTCAAGAATGAGGAACAGGTAGGGAAAGGCAAGATAATCTGGCGCCTCCTGCACAGTACCTCCTCCGAAACCGGAGGGCGGCGAAAACGACGCCGAAGGATGTGAACAGGTCTAAATTAAATGAGTGACCAACCGATCGGGAAAGTGTACATGACGACCACTGCGAGTGATATATAAAGGGTCCGTAGAAGAGTGAATACATTTTGTTGATACTCTGGCGCCCTGGCTCCATAAGGTGATTGAACAAGCGTGGTGAAACGAGGCTGTCCCCGATGAATGGGGCTTAGGCATACTTGTACCTATCCCCAAGAAGGGAAATAATACAAAATAGGAGAACTACCACGGGCTAAGCTTCATCGTCATTGCGACGAAAATCTTCGCTATTGTCCTACTCAGACGATTCCTGGCTGTGAGTGACTCTAGGACGGGGCCCAACCAAGCCGGATTCCGTACTGGACTTGGATGCGCAGATCAGATATTCACACTGAGGCGCATTCTCTAATTTTGCCATGACTACCAACAACCGACTGCCGTCTGCTTCATCGACTTTGACGCTGCGTTCGATTTCGTCCGTCATGAAACCCTGTGGTGGCTATTGGCACTAGATGGTGTACCGCCACAACTCATTGCCACGATCAAAGCCTACTATCGCCCGCCTGCGGCACGATTCCTGATCCGCAACAGTCTTTTCCAACCGTTTGCTATTCGGTCTGGAGTTCGACAGGGTTGTGTCCTACCGCCCATTTTTTTCAACTACGCTATTGATCGGATTCACTGGAAGGCCCAACACGAAGGTGACGGTGTAGAGTTTGCACCCGGACACCGACTGACTGATCTCGACTATGCCGATGCTATTGCCTTACTTGCTTCAAGTTTCGGTGGTCTGCAGTCTATGGTGACAAGGGTAAACAAAGTTGCTAGATCGGTCGATTTATCCACAAACGTTGGGAAGCTTAAAGTGTTTTCATGCTGCATACCTGACCAGGAGAAGGCACTTCTGGGGATTGCTGGCGGTAAACTCGAAGAAGTACACAGTGGTAAATACCGCGGGACGAGGCTGCTGCCTCCCGAGTTGATGATGCCGGCTGAGTTTTCTCAAGCAGTCGAAAATGGCTGCGGATTCATCGCCGGTCTGTTCTTACCGAGCAGGAATCCGAAACGTCTGGCAAATAAAGCTCTTGTCCCAGCGAGCATGTCTCCTTCTTCAGGACTACTTTCTGGGACTCGTCTCTTCGCTTCTATTGGCACTGCAAGGATAAATCAGACAGTCAAGGCAAGTCGACTGAGGTGCTTTGGGCATGTTCTTCGTCGTCCACCTCAGGAAGTCAGTGTTACTGCCCTCGATCCAGCACCGTTGCCCCATTGCAGGCGCCGAAGAGGGGGTCAACTCAGAACCCGGCTCGACACTGTCCGTCAAGACATGGAGGTGTTTCTTGGACCTTCGGTATTCGGTCTCCGTCGTTGGCGAAGAGAAGGGGTTGAACTCTCCAGACCTGCTGCCGCGGATCGTCATGAGTGGAGAGGTACAGTTCGGGACAACACTGAGGCTGGTTGGATCGGGCGTGATCGTAGCCGTACCAAGTGCAAGTAAGTAGGTATTTCGAAGGTTTTCCAACGTTTGCTGACATCTGTTCGTAACCACAGTCACCAGCATGAGTAGAGTCGCCGACTACATTGCCTCAAATTTACATCACCAGACACTTTTTGACGACTTGGAACTTTGTTCGGAAACAGCACATAAATGTCGTGTGATCAGAAGAACCTAGGGTCTGATCTATATTTATTTCGTCAACGCTTTCCTCGCTCTTGTTAAATAGTAGGTTTCGGCAACTGGATCACTAAACTTCAGGAAAGTGTGCCCTCACCGCCCCCAATCGCAGAATAGGCTACATTGTAACGACGAGAGAATGTACTGCAGGACACGCCGAATGCCTTTCCGGCTATCCGAGTTTGCCGTGTATTCCTTCCTATCCCGACAGCATGGGTCGTCACGGATGACTGAACTGAATTGCAAAAACCCTGCAGCCCCGTCCCAGCATTCTGCCCCCTGGATACAAAATCTGACATTTTGACGTATACCCTAGCACCAAGAGGTGATTTTCATTTGCCGTACTTGCTGGGATAAAAGCATAGCCAAGGGCTGATATAAAATAAATATGCTATCTCACGAAATGTTGAATAAATTCAACAATGAGTCTTCAATCCGAAAAAAGATTACTTAATCAGAGTCGTCGTGTTCAATATCGAGTCACATGATGCCAAAGTATTCCGGCATTTTCAGGATGCCGACTTCCGAACGAGCTGCTTATCGACCGCCTTCACAAATTAAATTCCCTAACAAATGACTACCTATGCATTACGATGGTCTTCGAAGGATTGCAGACACGACCCTGTCTTCCTACCCTCCACATGCAGCAGGTTTCAGAGAGAGGACTGCCAGGAGAGGGACCAGAGTGAGGAGTCGGGCCACCCGGCCATCGTTCAAACAGAGGACTAGACCGTGCGCGCCTCATCGTTCATAGTGAGGAAGTTGGGTGACGACGACGACTCGGAACCGGACCTCTGCAAGCACGGGGTCTCCAAACCCCCAGGGGATTAAAAAGTCATGTCGTTTTCTTACAAATTCTGCACAGTGGTAGTAGTCACAAGAAAATTAATTTCAGAAAGGAAACCATTGTTAAACCTCTTGTTGGCTTGATCAATAAAATCGCACAGAGACTGTCGAACCGGTGCCTGGAGCACAAACCTACACTGTCCACACTGCACTCGCATAATTATTCACCGCACGCGTCTGTTTAGGTCACATGCGCATCCAAAAACACCTGTGATAGACACGCGCCGGCTGCACCACACCAGCACATCCTCCCTCACCAGCATCTCACCGCACATCAACACTCACCCACCCAAGACACCCAAATGCCACCTAACACGCAAGTGGGGAATGTGCGTCTTGGCTCCGTTTCCAAGCTGATCCCATGCTGCATGTGGGGTCGGAGTCGAGGCTATCACGGCGCGTGAAGTGCTCTGCCTTAAAAAGCCGCTGACCTACGTCCCAACTCAGTCCACGCAGTCTGCCCAGCTGTGTACGTTTGTGTGGAGTAACGGACTGGTGGGCTGAGCGCAGCTTCATCTTAACGTGACCTACGACACTCCCACGCATTTGAGGTGCACGCAGTTCAACCCCCCGTTGCGTGGAATCCTGGTATTTGTGTTTAAGGGCAAGGTCGTGCATGTGGTCACCGTAGATAAGGTCACTAGATATGGCTGCCACCGCGCCCATTCCCCGCACCTGTCATCTGGCCGGCCCAGACAGTAACTGGGGACTGGGGATGGGAAGGGGGAGTAAGGTCGATGGCTCAGCGCATTTTTCTCCCTAGAAACAATCTGACGGGCATGAAGCTACCACGGTGCGCTAAAAGCCGTGGCTTGGAAGACTGCCAACTGACGAGATATCTTGGTCCTCGCAGCCAGTCCAGTGTTGTGTGGAGTGAGCGGCTGATGGTCTAAAAGTCAGGCTGCAATAGCTCCTCAATGTGGCATTTATGGCACTCCCACTCCGTAAGATATGAACCGGGTGCTGTGACGGCACGCCTAGATGCAGCCTCGGCAGCGCCAGCCCCTTTGGTTGTTGCTGATTAATATCCTGGTCATTTGCTGCGTGGACCAGGCGGTGCAGTGTGGAACGCCAAATTTCGAGAGCTTAACCATCCACACACCACCCCGCCTCTCGTCCTGTCTTGACACTGGGTCGAGGTGGAGAGGAGGGGGGGCGAGAGTGCGGTAGATTCGGCGCAAGTCTACACTCACTAGAAACCAAATGCCGCGCAAGTCACTGTGCGTTGTGGCGTAATTACAATCTCCAAGAATTGACAGCGGCAACTGAATAAGCGGTAGACAACTTAAGGTCATCCCAGACGCGCAAGTCACTGCGCGTACTTTGATCTGCTGTGGAGCACACACAACGGCGTCTTAACAGGCTGATTTAAATTTCTGACGCAAATTCCTTCTTTGAGTAATTTGTGGTGATTTTGTACTCGAGCGCTACTATTGAATTGTAAACATGCGATAATTCTTAACGCATGTTGGCACTTCCTTCGGTACTTGTGTTTTATTTGTCTCTCTTCCCTTAAATTTAAGGTTATGGAGTAATCACAATCTTTGCAAAGAAGAGAACAGCAAGAAAGTCCATGTGGTTGTTTATTATCAGCCATATAGCCTGTCCGAACCTAGGATCAATGGTTCCGTCCTATCTGCTCCGCACGAGTAATTTTCTAATCCTAAGAGTAATAAAATAGAAGGGAACGTGAAATCGAATGACCTTATTTGACAGGAGACTCATCGCCTAAGTTACTCCAAGAATTGACAGTGGTAACTACCACTGCCCTCAGCGAATTCCGTGTTCTTTGTTTGACCTAGGCCGCGATCAATGATGGCCGCAGTTCGAATCTGTCCGCGGAAACGCGTGCGGCACAAAATGGAATTTGCGGGCGCCATGGACGTGGTAGCTGGTGTTTGGGACGCCATACTGGAACGTTTGCTTGCCAAGATCGAATGAGCCAAGGGAACCGAGAGGCAAAACCAGGACACGCATTAAGTACCTCTGTGATTCGTCAGTTTGTTATTGCAATTGGTTACCTGATGCATGCTAACGTAGCACTGAGTATGAAGCCATTATTAGTCCGCAGCAGATGCGTTAATCAATCGAAGAAAGCAATGATCTGTGACTGGTAGGTAATCTAATGAGGAAACATACTTTATGCCAATTTCGGAACACGTATGTATAATATAGAAAGGCAGCTGAAGTCCGGGTCATCGCTGATGCTTGCTGGAAATTCTTCGGGAAATGAAATGAAGAAAATATAAGTAAAGTCTCATTCACAAAACGGCAAACGAGACTGGTGTTCCATCTGTAAAGGATGTGCTTTGAAGAGTGTGTTAAAAAAAATACAACGCTTGCCTGGACAGTAATCTAAACATTTTCTGCAAAAATTCCTTAGGCAACAGCGATTTCCGGCAGAAGGCATCTGACATAAATTTGGAAAAATAAATTATGGTGGTATTGCTCTGTAATGACAACTTGGGAAACATGACAGACCGTACGTCGCCTTGGGTTTCCGAGTTCAGGAAAATTCCCTATCCAACTATGCGTTTTCCGACAGCTATTGCAGCATCGAAAGACCCTACCAACGCCGCTGTCGTCACAATCCACTGTATCCAATGCCCCCCATCAGATCCACGAAAGTAGTGCAAAAAACCGGAGAGCGTCCAGTGCATTTATTGTGTGCTGGAGTAAGTTCGATAGCCGTCAAGATGAATCTTAGGCGAATTAAAGCTCTTTCATAAAAGAAGATGGTAGAAGCCGACCAGGCAGTTTTAGCTGCAATAGTAATGACAGTAGTGGTAGTAGTAGTAGTAGTAGTAGTAGTAGTTGTATTAGAAGTAGTATTTTAGTCGTGGTAAGTAAGCAAGTAGTGCAAAAAGTAAGTAGTAGTGCACGAAAGTAGTGCCAAAAAACGAAAAACATGCAGTGCATTTAGTGTGTGCTGGAGCAAGTTTGCTATCCGTTAAAATGAATCGCTTGGGAATCAGAACGCTGACGCAGCTGCCATCTTCGTCAAATTCGGTGTTCGCGCCACGTGACATCGTAAAACGAACAAGGCCGCGATCAATATGGCTGCAGTTCGAATCGGTCTGGGAGAACTCATCGGGCACAAACTGGAGTTTTCTGGGGCCAACGACGTGGTAGCTGGAGTTTAGGCTTAATAGTGGAACGTTTGGTTGACAAGAGCGAAGGAGCTAACGGAACCGAGAACGAAACCACGACACACGGAAAGTACCTGTGTGATTTGTCAATATTTGGGCGTATTATCTAAATGTTTGGTTGCCAAAATTGAGACGGCTGACGGATCCAATTAATGAAACCACGGTGCTCCGTGGTGGAAGAAGTTGTGACAGTAGTAGTAATAGTGGTAGTGGTGGTGGTGGTGGTGGTGGTGGTGGTAGTGGTAGTGGTAGTAGTAGTAGTAGTAGTAGTAGTAGTAGTAGTAGTAGTAGAAGTAGTAGAAATAGTAGTAATGGTAGCAGTATTAGTAGTAGTAGTAGAAGAAGAAGAAGAAGTAGTAGTATTAGTAGGAGTAGTGTTAGTAGTAGTGACTGTTGCAGTGGAAGTCGTTGTCGTAGTTAAGTAGTGGTAATAGTCGTATCAGTAGTGGTAGCACAAATAATTTTGTACAGTAGTAGAAGTCACAAAAAAATAAATTTCAGAAAATAGACCATTGTTTAAACTGTAGTTAGCTTGACCAACAAAATCGGATATTGCCAGATAACCCCTTCCTAATTATCTGCATGTATACTTTCTCCATGGTTAGACCAGAACGTTTCTTTTTTCTTCACAAAGACGACACCTCCAACCGTATTTCTTAATGCCAGATAAGTGCCTCCGGTTTTTGAGTCGCTCCCAATCCCACCAGGGTATGGTAAGTCGGCTGCCGGTATTCGAGGCCTAGCTGACAACGCAGGGCAACGTCCGCCAAAATTTGGGGGCCGCATCGGTAGAAGCCGAGTTCTCCGGCACCTCGAGTGCCTGCTCCCACACTGAGACAACCGTTCGGTTGAAAAATCAGAACAACAGAAGAATTTTTAATCCAGACAAAAGCTAAACGTATATTCAGATTGAATGGGATTGAGGAGGAAGGAGATGGAATATAACGAGGAAATTCAGTTGCAGACGCCGGTTGAGTGACTGGTCTGCAGAATCGGATCGGAACCGTGTTCCGGACTCGATAGTCTGAGATCGTTTGTGATATTCATGCCGCCCAATGGGAGAATTTTGTCGACTCTATTCTCCTTTTCCTGACAATATTCTCTCCTTTTGCTACAACGATGGGTCCATTCGATGTCCCATAGAAGATACCGGGTGTTTGGTCAGATAAACCGCGAAAGGCCTTTGCAGTTGGTTCAACTCCCGTGTCAGTGGTTCGACCGCTAAGTGCTTGTTAGCCGGTAATGAGATGATACTGATTCATCATTACGGGAATTCACGGGAATTGGTAGGCAGGTGATTGTCATGAAGGATTTTATTTCAGAATATGTGCATTGGCATTTGGGACCATCGTTTAACGTATTCTCCGTCACTTCCGTTCGGCAAAAAAGTCCAGGGTGGCAGAATGCCACTTTTATCTGACTCACACCACTTCGATTTGAAGGGCAGGAAAATTCATCCAAACATATCAATAAAATTTTCCTTCATTGCTGCTTATACCCTTAATAGCCGGGTAGGTGGTGTGTTGTGTGTTGTGGGGATTTCATGAAAATTGTCGTGGTACCGCTTTAAAATAAGGTCATTTTAAGTTTTCTAGGAGGTTACTTGATGATCGCACGCTCCGTAAACTGGCAGGTAAATAAGAAAGACTTCACTCCATATTAACACAGAGAAAGGTGTGTGTGTGTGTATAATCCACCATAAACTGCTGAGTTACGCAGTACTTCCACATGAAATGCAGTATTCTTCCATAACCTTCGTCCGCAACGACTGCTTCATAAGTTACCCAATAAACAAATGCTACTGCCTATTCTAAAGTAAAAAAGTTGTCGGAAACAACGCAAACACTGAGTCACGACAACTGCTAACGACGCGTGCAAGACACCACTCTCTATCACGCCATCAAAAGTCCGACTTCCTCGTGAGAGGAGTAGAGTGTGAGCATATTTTTAGTCCATTTATTTCAAGTCAGACGTGAAATGAAGGCATGAGCACGCAGACGAATTTTCACCATTTGCATCCGAACATCTGGAACATTACTTTTCGTACGTTCTGGCCTCTGTACATACGTAATTTAGGAATGGGACTGGCAAAACATTAACAGTTTTTTAAAAATACCCATTTTTTATGACCACTCTGTCGTAAAGTCCTAATCGAAGCACTGAGCATGGATAGCGAAAATGAGCACAATAAAAGTAGGAAGGTATGTTCTTACGTTTGCGGATGGAAAGTATCAGTATTTATAAGCAACTCGAAGGAACGGCTACAGCTATCACATTTTTCTTCAAATCCAGCGTGCGAATGTGTTGAGTACATAGACATCCATCAACGGAATTCAAGACTAAAGCACTGCTTATATAGGCAATATATTAGAGAATGTTTTTCTTAAATTTATTGTAAGCATATTCATTGTCGAGTTCCGTTGTGTACATTCATTTGATTCGACGCCATAGCGCGTCGTCAGCGTCATTCAGCTCCATTTTATGACGGATACCTCCTCGTATGCGTTATAAGAGGCCGGAATTGAACTGCGGACATGCTCACTGCAGACGTTGTCGCCTTGCGGGGTCACGTGGAATAGGCGTGAACTGTGCAGGGCGTACTGGTAAACTTGCCCGAAATCCGTTCTTTTATATGTTCATCGACGAGGTAGCTCGGCTCGCGAATAAATATCCGAATGACTGTAACACACACACACACATCCGTACTACCGGTATGCTTAAGATGCCGCCATACGTAAAAACCAACATTTTCGGCAAAAAAGTCAAATTCAAGCAGAAAATTCGAAAAATGACTAGATGTAAGTTTCGAGGTCATCGACAGGAAAGGTTTAATCAAGGTCAATCGCCAGCGTCGGAATTGTTTTTCTGCTCACAAGCGGTAGAATTTCTACAAAGAGCCAATGAATATAAAGCAGTCACAGGGAACGTCCCATCAATGATGTGGATTCGGAAACCGCAACTCTAATCTCTACCTCAAACCGTGAACTCTCCTACCGGTACTTAGCTCACTGACGTTTATCCCGCCCAAGATCAAACCATAAGCCTGTATTTTATAGAACGCTGTGTAGTTGTCAAGCAGTGCGATTTTGCCCCGTGTTTGCCTACCTCTGATCGACAAAAAGTTCCCTTTGCCGTGTGCAGTTTTGAATTTAAACTGCTGCTCTGAGCAAACTCAATGGTTCTTATTTTCTTTAACTAGTTCAGAGCAGGTGTCAACACGTTTGAATCAATTTTTTGCGTTTTAAAGTGTAGACCTGAATCTCTTCTCTCGCAAAACCGACATAATTGGTTAACTCGTTCCCAAATCTATCGCAGCTGTCTGGCAATTCATGTCCCAGTCGTTTAAAACATTTGAACATGTTAAGTAATCGGTAAGTTGCTGGCTGTGGTAGCAGGCATTATTTCGATCAGTTCCGCTGGGCTTTTCAGGCATCCTTTAGAAAGTCGCCTAATGAGACTCAATGATACATGCAGAATCTGACAGACGGACGTGCAATCTCTCGGTCAGAGCATTTACCGGAGGGTATTTAATATGGAAATCAGTTCTGCCGTCGCAAACGCTGATGTCCACCGTGTGCGCCAGAGAAGGCAGGGAGCAGTATGGTGATTAACGCATGAATAAGTTTACAGTGATAGCAGACTTGCGCCTGCCCGGGCGTAATGACGAGATTGAGTTGGGACGACCGGAGGGAGCGGCAAACGCGGCACCGGAAAAGGCTAAATAGCCTGTCTACGTGGGCCACACCCACGACTTGGGTAACAGAAACCGGTGGAGGCGAGCCGGTACAGACTACCTTTTTGGTCTCTGAAACCACATAGCAGCCTCCCAAGCCACATCTTGCTCGGATGTGCTTTGGTATTCCCACCTAAAGTTAAAAAACCCCAGTCACCTCTACTAAGGGACCGGTGGTAATAGGGTTTTTTACAGGTGGGATCAGGAAACGCACAGGCGGCAGGGGCAAGTAGTTATATGCAAAAGAAAAGCTATTGGGATGCGCGGTTGTACTTTGAATGGTTGGGAAATAGATGGGCTAACCCCTAATCCCAACCATAACCCCTAAATATAACCCCTAATCCTAACCCCTTACCCTAACCGCCAGCCCCAACTGTATTGTGTCCATCAGGTGGGGCTACCTGACCACATCTTTCCCGCGACTGTTAACGGGTCGTGATAGCTCTAAGACGGGTTAGATTGTACAAAATGAGCTCGGCGTCCCTGATGTCGGCTTCACTCATACTTCGCCTTCCCAGTCGCCAGCTCACTGTCCAAACTAGCCGGCCATTGGATGCAAGTGGACACCTGCACTCGCCACACGTGACCTGGCCAGCGAAACACACCAGATTTTCCCCCCTTAAATATTCAATTATATGTCATGGAAAACATGCATAAAAATATTCATTCATTTGTTCGTTCGGTAGAAATTACGGCTTCTTCTAATTCTATACTCAAAAACGGTGTATCATACGGCTTTAAAAAGTTTCCAATTACGTGATTTGTAATACCGTGGAATGGCCTTTCATAAAACGCCAGGCCTCTGCATTTACCAATGTGGCTTGTAAAGTTTACAATGTAGCTCAAGTCCACTGCTAAATTTTATAAATCCATATAGTCTTCTCTTAATGCCGTAGGGGAAAGTATGGTTTTTCGTACGCCGAAAGTATACGGCTTGTAAATTGTAAACTGTGTGTAACGGAGGGTCGGGTCCAAAATTATTCGGGAATCGGAAGTTTTTGAAAACCGAATTATATCTTTCCTTCAAGCATAAAATTGAGATACGTCATTTTCTACGGAATGGACAAATGAATGAATATTCTATGCATGTTTTCCATGAAATATAATTGAATATTTAAGAGCGTCGAAAATCAGAGTGACCAATGCATGCTAGTTAATTGGTCATTTTTCACAAAGTACAGTTTTTGCGTGTGGCCGGATAGAACTTCGTTCGAAAGCCAGCATCCTGTGGTAACTAAATTATTATTGATTTATGCTGCGGGACCGGCGTTAATAGGGCCGGGAAACGCAAAGGCGACGAGGTCAAGTCGTAGTATGCAAAAGAAAAGCTAATGGAAGTGCGTGGCTGTACACAGAATGGTTAAGAAATGGCTGCGCTAACCCCTAACCCTTAACTATGACCTCTAATCCTTAACCCCAACCATAACCCCAAACTCTAGCCCCTTAACCATAAATCCTAACCCTTAACACCAACCCCAACGGTATTGTGTCCATCAGGTGGGGCTACCGAACCATATCTTACCCGATTCGGGACGGAGCGGTGCCGGTTGATCCGACTTCAGGTTTTAAAACTAGTCAGCCTGCAACATAATTCTATAATATTTCAGTTACCTCAGGATGTCGGCTTTCGAATGAACCTCCTTCTGGCTGCATATAAAACCTACACTTTGTAAAAAATGACTACTTACATGCTCAAACATATTCATACTTTAGTTAGTTCGGTTGAAGGTTATGTCTTCTTCCAATTTCATTCACGAAGGAAGAGCATAATTCGGTTTTACAAAACTTTTCCAATTCCCGAATAATTTTGAACCCGCTCTACCAATAGACTTGGATGAAGGGTCTCGAAACTACAATCCGTATATTTTTCGCGTACGGAAAACCACACATTTCTTTTCGATTATAACAAGGGGCTATATATGGTTCATAAAATTAAGCGGCGGATTTGATCCATATTTTTAATTTTACAAGCCATATGGGTTAATGCAGAGACATGACGATTTATGAACGGCCATTTCACGGTATTTAAAAGTTCCGCAGTTAGAAACCTTTTTAAAACAAACTTATGTCCATCCTTCAAGTATAAAACTAGAAGAAGACGTAATTATCTACCAAATGAACAAAAGAATGAATACTTTTATGCACATTTCCACGAAATATAAGTGGACTTTTAGGGACACTGAAAAAAAATGAGAAAAATGCCTGCTACATAAGTAGTCCTTTTTTACAGAGTGTAGTTTTTGCATGCAGTCGGAAGGAGGTTCATTCGAAAGCCGGTATCCTGAGGTAACTGAAATATTATAGAATTATGCTGTGCGATGATTGGTTTTACAACCCTACTTAATTTCGGAATTTCGGTTGGCATTTAATGAGTTAGCCCATCTACTGTATATTCAGACGGTG
>CACRXP010001275.1:0-13072 GCA_902702965.1 Spirometra erinaceieuropaei
AGCATCCTTGTTGCACATGCTGATTATTTTAGCTTTAACTAAAATATGATGAAAGCATAGAAGCACAAAAAAATTCGAAATGAGTGATGGTAATGCCCGAGGAGTGCGAGAACGACTTTAAGACATGAAGCTGCCTTTACAAACGCCATCGTCCATGAAATCGTGAATGTCAATAGCGATCTCGCAACGACTAACGCATAAAAAGTGAGCAAGTGAGTACCACACTTTGAATTTGCTTTCGCCCACATAAAAGAACCACTGGGATGGTTTTCAAGGGCGCCAGAACCCTAAACCGTTTTTTGTTTTGCCCTTGCAATCAGCTCCAGTCAGCACAGTTTACCTCTGTATATCGGAATTAGTATTTTTGCTTTGTCATCTGAGATAACTTGCCTCTGAGAACATTAGATTGGATTTTGAACTCAGAGTGAAGGAATCACTATACTGGTATTTCTGCATGGGTGTAGACAATTTTTGTCAGTTTTAGTGTAAAACAAAAATTACAACAAGACTTGTCAGAGTCAGTAAAATGTGTGGTGGCTTGTTGCATGCTTCTGCTCGTTTAATGACATTTATTATAAGTAAGTAATATAAAACTAACTAATTATGTCCGGAAAATTAATTTGAAAATGACAAAGTGATAGCGAAGAACACACTATGTGATCACTACCAGACTCAAACAAAATGTGATGAGAGAAACAACTGACCAGCAATATTGTAAAAATGAGGAAAAGGACCGTGCTCGGGGGTTACCATTGTAGGGCTAGGTTTACCACATAATTTGATTATTTGCACAACTTAAGGTTTTAGTTTCGTATTTGGGCTACCTTCTAAGAACTTCATCGCCGAGGCGGTCCTGCAACCGTTAGAGTCGCTGGTCTTCCAACACCAAAAACCGAAGTTATGGGCCCGGTACGTGGATGGTACCTTCGTCGTCATCGAACGGGATAAGGTGTCGACATTCCAAGAACATCTCAACGCCGTCTTCCCCGACATTCAATTTACGATGGAGGAGGAAGAGAACAACCAGCTGGCCTTCCTGGATGTCCTCGTATGCCGCAAAGATTGTGGTGAACTAAAAACCAAAGTGTTCAGGAAAGCGACAAATACGATGCAAGTACTGAACTTCAACAGCAACCACCAAATCAGCCACAAACGCAGTTGTGTAAGGACGCTCTATCGGCGTGTCGAAACGCACTGCAGTGAGTCGGAAGACAAGATTGCCGAACTGCAATACCTCCGACGGGTATTCAAAGCCAATGGCTACCCGCGCAACTTTGTCAACAGGTGCATACGCAAAAGGGACGAAAGGCCTAACCGCACAAACACCAAACAGCGCTTCCATATGTCAAGAATGTTTCGGAAGCTGTTGGCCGCCTTCTCGTACCACTTGGGGGTGGAGTTGCACACAAGCCGGAGGCAATCATCAGGCGTCTGGTCATGATACCGAAAGACCCACTGCCACGGCAAGAAACGTCTGGAGTCGTTTATCGGATCTGGTGTAGTTGCGGACAAAGCAACTACGTCCGAGAAACCGGAAGACAGCTCCGAACGAGAATGGCTGAACACGCTGAAGCGGTGCGGAGAAATGACGCTAGCTCTCAAGTTGCGGCTCATTCGACGGGTTCCGGCCACACACTCAAATTTGACGAGGCCGAAATTCTCTCAAGAGGTGACAACCGCATTAGCCGCGAGCTGCTTGAGTCATGGTTTACTGTCCCACAGTCTATTTACAAGTGCAGTGATCTTGCCATTTAATACTCGGTGCTGAGGCTTCGCCTAGGCGGCGTAGTTGGCCACGTTGGGAGCGCACAGGTGAACACTCTTCCCAACACCCGAGTCAGCGCGTCAGATGGTCAGGCAATCATCACACCAACTTCCAACGCACGTGATGAAATTGCAGCAATTAACGACGCGAATGTCGGCCATCACGTCATGTGCAACGATCCTTGATGAAGGGGGGAGGGAGCCGTAAATAGTCATAGGTATGCGGTAGCATGGCAACTGCATCCTATAAATACTGCAGCCCCATATACATGAACCACCCTTATCTGCTTTTTTCTCTGATGATGGATTCGAGCAGGAATCCGAAACGTCGGGCTAATAAAGCTCTTGTCCCGGCGATCGTGTCTTCTTCTTCACTGTAGGAATCGTCTTCGCATAAGGATGACAGTTAACGACTCACTCTAGATCATGGAAGTACGGTAGGTATTTCGTAGTGAAAGAATGGATTTTCGCATCATGACATGCCATTCATGCAGTGGCTTCAGGTTTAGTTTTGGACGTAACGCCTTCCAATAGATGCACCAGACAAATATCAACAGGTGTTGGATCAAATGAATTATCATCGCCAAAACAGCGGCCTGCCTGTTGACCTGTCTTTCCAGAAGGATGTGAAACACTGCAATGTGTAATCCCAGCGGAATGCGGTGGAGTTTAGACGAGAGGAGAGTCCACTGTTTCATGAAGTGATGACAGTTCAATCGTCTACTTTGATGGTACCCACCGTGTGCTGCACAGCAGGGTGGGAGCAGGGATGGCAACTTGCGCTTGGGTTAGTTTAAAGTTTTAGTGGACTTGCGCAGCATCTACCGCATTTTCTCCTCTCTCACCTGGGTCCAGTGTCAAGACAGAGTCAAGAAGACTGGAACGGAAGAAGACGCCGGTGGCGAGCAAGCCGAGAACCCACACTTAGGCGTGCCACCACACCTCCTGGACCACAACGGACAATGACCAGGATTTGATACCACAACGAAAATAGAGGTCAACGCGATCCCAATTGGCGCAGCGTGAGCCTGCGTGCCTTCAAGCATTCGCTTTTTGGTATTTGTCCGACTCTGATCTAGCCTCCGTGTTAGTCAAGCGCATAGCCCTTGCGGGCCGTTTTAGGAGGACATCATAAATTGACATAAATTTGAACGATCATCCTGTTTTTAAAGTGCCCAGATATTGGTTAGAAATAGAGAGGACTTTAAATTGGTCTAAAAAATTGAATTGTCTTTTGGTGTGTAGGTGATAAATTTAGGTCCAATCTCCGTCGATTCTCCTCAAGTCACTGCAGGCCCTTTTCTGGTAACTGTGCCAGCTTGTGTTGGCATGAATCAATCGCTGGCAGAATCCACAAAAATTATCGCTGGTTTTGTGAATTTTAGTTAATCTATATAGCCTGGGATTATGTTGACTTATCGTGTATTATGATGATGTGGTTTTCACATCAAGTATTCTTTTGTAAAGCAACATTTTATCATTTCGTAGATCTAGTCGTTTAATGCTTAGCCTTTACCCATTCGCGAGGTCCCACCCGATTTTGACGTTTCCATATTAATTCTCTAACTTCAATTTGCTGCAAACCTAATACTGTTATTGAATTTATTACTGAAGTTGAGAAAAAAAGTGGTTTTAATTTTATAAGCTTCTGAGATGAGGGAAGGTGAACAATGGAAACGTTTTAAAAAATTGACATGCTTAATACTAGAAAATCTGGGCATTTTGACTTTTTGTTCATTACTATTTCGTGGGTAGTACACCCACTGTGGTCGATGAGAGACACATTGTCTCGCGAACTAATTTACTGTGAAGAAGCCTCATGAAAGGCTTCGAATTTTCTTCTTATAACTTTAATCACACGGTAAAAAATCAAGAAAAGGGCGACTGGAAATAGACGTGGATGCAGTGACAAACTTGGCAAACTAATGTCTACAAACGCTACACCCAGGCCTTCCTTCAACGTATGATCGTGATGTCAGTATAGAAATGTATCTCGTATAACTGAATATTATCACAAAAGACACATTAGGAAAGAGCCGTTGTCATAGATCTCTGTTCAGCAGAAAAACTAAACTGTTTTGCTAGCTAGCAAACTTCCAAGCCAAGCCTGTTGGCACTTTGAAAATGCTTGAAGATTTGACCGCATATTTATGGAAGTGAAAGAAGCCAGAGGATCGGTGTGAAGAAAATCCTCTTATGGTTAACCTTATCCTCTCGCTACACCCTCATACAAAATGTTCGGGAAAGTCACAAGCGAATTAACCGGTTTTCTCTCAAATTCAAATTGTCGCGAGGTGTTGTGCGCCAACATGTGGGAACGATAGTAGCTGCGATCAGTTAAGCTACTTCTTCCCCAGTCGCCGAATTATATATTACTGATTATATATGCCATACGTCATTAACTAATGGAGAGAGATTGGGCAAGGACTAAAGGCCTGGATCAGATGTTTTTAAATTATCGGCAGTTGCAAAGCAAAGTCCGATGTATCATCCAGATCCGTTTCTGAAAAGTTGAAATTTAAGCTTGAATAATCTCATGTTTAGGACAGGTGCTATATTTGCTAATGGAGCAGCTCCAGTGTTGATGATGCCATATGGCCGCCGCCGACACGGTCATATTTTCAATTAAATAATAAGACGTGCCTCAACATCACATTGTGCACAAGTGTCGTCAAAAGCCCAAAATTGCAGTCCATTCGCGTTCTTTATTTATTAGTGAAATTTATAGCCATTTCAGCCTGTGCCCAATGCGTAAAATTTATTCTCCATAGCAAAAAGTTAGAATATATTTTGAAAGAATAACTGGCTATAACCTCATCAGATTCCACTGCCAACGCAAGACTTCCCACGTTTCAGGCTCTTAATCCTGCAATGCTGTTGGTAAGAGGAAACCTGCTGAGGTGATAACAGAGTAGTAGGTGAGGCTGTCTACTTCCCTCCTATTTTTCATCGGTTCCACTGTCTGTATGACCACTACAAACGTAGAGCTTCGTTTAAACGTGCACCATTTGCCATAGAATAATAATGAAGCACCAGGGTCTGCAAACGCGACCAGGACCAGCTACAAGGTTTTTAGTTCACATCTGTGATTTGGTAGCAAAAATATTTGAGTAAGGCGATATCGAGTTTGAGTGTGCAAGTTATCCGTAGCCAATATTTAACTCACCTTAAACGTAAATAGTTGAAAGAATACATATGCACGTACACTCTATCTCCGAATCCGATGTTTTTTATTTGATTTTCTAGCAAGTTTAATCATAACGCAAAGTAGAGTCGCATAAAAGTGATTTATTATGCCTAACTAAACAACTCTTAGGAAGCAGGCATTTACAAACTCTTTAATGAAAGACGCTACGAGTTAACTGGACATGAAAACCCCTGAAGGCAGTATATTCAAAAGCTGACATCCTGCCGAGTCCGAAATGTTATAAGATTATGCCGCAAGATAATCGGTATTACAACCACGCCCAAGTAATCCTTCCTAATCGAAAACGCATTTCAGATTTTCAGCCAACATTTCATGAGTTTGGTCACTCACTGTACGTCTGCTCCATGAGAAGTTCCATCGTGATAAAGAACCATCAGCATTACGAAGTACATGTCTATATGTATGTATGCCGTGTAAACGTTGGCATCAGTCAGCAAATATAAATTTTGCCCAACTATGAAAGCCTTATTTGTTATGCTTAACGGCAGAACAAAAAAGCAGAAATATTTGTGAAATCTGAATGTCCGGATTCGTCAGTTAGGATGGTAAAAATTGTTTACAAATGAGTCTCAGGCATAACTTTAGGTTGAAAAACATGGATGTGATTAAATTGCCTCTACTTGTGACCTAGTTATATCGCAGGAAGCTTGATATAATGTCGCCTTACGCAAAAAGTGGTAAGTTTAGGACTGTAGTCTTTTTCTTATAATAATTTACTGGAATCAAAATTCTTTATGGTAATCAGACCCTTGAACTCATTATTTATGATCCGCGCTCATAGATAATTTTGAAATTGGGAACAGACTACTGTTATTTCTCCGCGGTAGGAATAAGAATCATGTGCGGTATCTACGATCTGATTTCTGCCCAGCTTGGAGGCCACAGTTAACGGTTGATACCTCAAACCTCATCGTGCACTGACCGTTTATAAAATGCCTATTTTCTGCGATGATACTCTCGCAAACGCTGAAAAGTCAAATTCGGCGATAGTGCGTTTTCGACTATCCCACATCAGATCTCTACAATAGTGCAAGTTAGGGTAAGGCAGCGAAAGTTGGAAACAGCCAATGAACAGTAGCCATGGTGGGGAAATGGGTCTGACTTTGGGTTATGGTTATGTTTCTTTGTTGTTGCGCGATGTGGTAGGGTATGAGAACGAACATGTGCAGTTAAGTCTGGGCCAAGGAGTTTGAGTGCTTGCATAACCGCCTTTTGCGAACACAAAGTTGGTTGGGCTAACCCTGTAGAACCTGCCTTTGACATCGTAAGTTTCCACTGACGCGTTGGAGTACGTCGCCAGAGAGTATATTATAATAGGCCAGTGGGTTAAGCAGCTGACCACGCCTAGATTATGAACTACAGGGCCAGATGTGTATAAGTGTTTGCAATACGCTGCCCATGTTTTCCTGCGAAATGTACTTCTATGAATTACTCATCAGATATGCTACTAAGTAGGACGCTCAGGAAAGATGAAGGTTAACGCTGGGCAAACCGGATCCACTTTGTGTATGCGGATGTCCAAAGTAAGCTGCTCATGTGCTTTAACTGTCACCTCGACCAAAGACAATGTCTTTGTCCAAAAATTAAACTTTCATAGGGCTTATTTATATTAATATATATATGGACTATACAAACTATTGGTCAGCTGGAAGTTCCTCGTAGAACCACGGATGCTACCCTTGAAGATCTAGTAAGCATGCTCACAGGGTGTATCTTTGTACAAAAACGCCAAAACGCCTGTTATATATGAAAATTCTTGATAATCCTTTCGTACGCTTTTCTCAAGTGTTACTGACGTGCATTTAATTACCCTCGATCCAGTCGACTGAGAGGTTTTATTTATTTGCAACATTCCTCTCCCCCCCCGCGCTGGGCTAAAATTGGCAATCAACAGTTTACTTGTTTCTAAAACTTTCTAATTTAAAAATGCAAACGTTGGCTATGTTGGTAATGTTTTCACACTAAGTGCGAACTTACCAAAACTAAATTTGCCGCTTCAGACGGGTGGTTGACTCAATATGTGCGGCATCAAGGGAATCGTCTCACTTAACCTGAGCACCATTCGGGTGACAGATGAGAGCAGTTCTACGCAGGCAGCATTAGGAATTGTAGGCATGATGAGAGATTAATGTTCCTTGTCCTTTAAAATGCGAATGTTTGACATCATCAGTTTTCGTAAAAAGCCTGCCGTGTACGACAAAACGTCAGAGCCTCCAGTATGGCTAACGACGCATAATAAGCAAAAAATGGCCATCGCAGTCTCCTTTGTCTTTCTTCGTGCCGTTTTGCATGCAGGTGCACCTTTATACACGAAAAATGGAAGAGTCCTAATAGGTACCGTTTTCCACCGCCCACGATGTTATCTCCTTCTTTTCTCTCATAAGGATTTTTTCGTAGCTTTTCAAGAGGTAATAGTTGGGAATGAAGGAATCGGGCGATGAATTCAAATGTTTTCGGTCCCTTCAGGGACAGAGGGCGGTTTATCTACCGTCAGCAGTTAGAGTCAGCTTAAAGTGCAATTTATGCTGCAGCGCATCAGACATTAGCAGCTAAACTATCTTTAGGGCGATTTTAAAGAGTCCATGAAATTTGAAGAAATGTCAGCTGTATGGGTATGCATCAAGGCGCACTGCCATGAGAAGACTTTTAGCTTGAGGGTTAAAGTCGTTCTCCGACTTTTAATGCAACGAATTCAGCTGTACACCTTCAGAAACTCGAGCTCATTGCAGCTCGCACCGTTTACCAGATCTCACTTGGCCTGTCATGTATATGACTACTGCCATCTACGAATTAATCACGATTCACCTGCCTAGTCACCCACACTTGCGTTCCCCGAGGCGACTGACGAATTGTGAGTTGGAACTTTTGCCGGACATTATGCAAACCCACATAAATCATGCGTATGCCTGTATGAGTTTTGATTAAGCGGTCGATTCTCAACCACGCTGATCACAGCTGCGTTTTCTGCCACTCATAACTTCGGTTTACTGCCTGGGCTGTCTGATGACGGAAAATATGCAACTCTGTGGGTCATAGGCAGTTACCGAACGGTCGTGCGCTTGACCTCCTCACCGCCAATTTGAGGCATTTTTTACGCATGAACTACAATACAGTAGTGCAGACTGGTTCGTTTTCTTTTATTTCTTTCCGTTTTGGCGCCAAGCTAATCTCAGTTGACAACTACCGGCCCTGGGCATTTGCTGTCATATTTTTCCGACAGCTAGCTGGGTGCAGTGGGTTTTCAACCTTAATTGGAACTAGTGATAACACACACATTTTTCCTCTAAATGATCTAAAACCAGACCAACAAGAGAACCCGGAAGGACGTTGAACTCTCTAGTTTGTCAACCATCTCTGCAAGCTAAGGAACGGGGAGGAAGCAGACTACGTCCCAACAGGGCACGCGTGCCCCTCCCATGTCTTTTATGAGCAAAAAGACAGCATTAGGCATACCACACGAGAGTCGTAAAACGTGTGCTGTGTATGAGGCCTTGCAGTCCCATACTGCTAATTAAAAAGTGAGACCATGGATGCGAAACTTTAGCTGAAACTCCTATCCGCTGCTGCGCCTAAAGTGCTTTAGGACAGCGACATATCAAAGTATGAAAATCCAGCTAGAAATAACGGTACATTTTGGAAATTTTCCCATAGTCTATTCACGGACAGATTAAGTGGCATTTATATCGTAAATATGTTTTTCAGATGGTTGCAGATAACTGTTGTCGTGTCCCATTTCAGAGTTAGGAACATAGACGAATGCGTGAAATGCATGTTTAACCTAGAATTTATATTGTTCGCTGTAAAATATCTTCAAGAGAGCTTAAAGTGCCTTTACCGGGTGGTTTACTGAATTTCAAAGAAATTTTTCCCGGTACGAATTCAAACCAGGCAAACACAGCAGAATTTATTGATGCCAGCAAGTTTCGCGACAACTTATCAACTGTAATCCGTCGCTGTATATGAGTTAGACTGTATTGTATGTCCTGCTAAAACTATTCTAATTCTAAGCACAAAGGACACCACTCTAAATTGTGCTTTTGAATTCACATGCACCTGTGAATGCAAGTACATTTGGCGAACGCAAAGACAATTGGCAGCCAGGTCAGTTGAGCACCTGCCTTAATGGCTTTAAAATAAACTTCCTCGTTCTTATATCACTAAACACCTCCTAGATAGCAGTTACTCTTTTGAGCTCAAAACATCCATCTGAGTACCTCTTCGGCCACGAACAACTCAGACATTGCGTTACACGGAAGTAGCCTACATGGGGAGGGAGAAACCGGACTTATGCAGAGAGCTAGACCACGTGGTCAACCCCAACTTCCCCTGGTAATCCTCAGTCCTTAGATTTACGTATCCCCCTTTGGGTGCTAATTTTCCCCACTTTTCTTTCCGATATTACATTTTAAGCTATCATTTTCATTGATTGGCCTGTGGGCACTAAACAAAAACCTTTTTGTTTTGCATTGATCTTCTGTGCGATCTCCTACTGCTTTATGCCTCTTATTCGTCATCTATGTCATGCAGCTACAGGCTGCAATATATAAGAGATCGCGAACTTTGCTGGTACAATCGGTTTTTGGTAGTTAGCCGAAAAATAACTCCTTAAGCGACGACATTTCCTGCCCAGGGTGGCAGGATACGGATTCTCTGCTTCGATCTTTGATTTGCAAAATGGGATTCTGCTACGCCTCTTTTCGGAGTTCATGGTGACTCGTCAGTAGTGAGGAGAAAGATGTCACTAGGATAGCAAACCCCTAGCTGGAAATCGAACTAGACCAGCTGTCCCCTGTCTTCATTAATTGTCGAATAAGGATAAATTTCCGAAGTTTTGTTTTCATTAGAGAGCAAGTTTTCCAATGATGATCAATTAACTTTAGGTCTATCCTTCGATTTTTCAGGGGTTCCACTATGCGACTTTTGGATGGTTATGGATGTCTTTTTCTGCACTGCTTCCATACTGCATCTGGTTGGAATAGCTGTCGACCGATACCGAGCCGTGAGCAACGTCGAATACGTCCGCCGTGGGGACAAACGACCAATTTTTGTCACGATCATCCTCGTTTGGGTAGTGGCTGCAGGTATCTCCCTTCCTGCTCGCTTCGCGCTTCCCCACGACAAAGAGTTGACCCAAGAGGTTGACGTTGAGGGACACTGTGCTATCAACACCGAATACGGTTTCACCATCATATCCACTGTTGGTGCCTTCTTCTTGCCTATGATTTTTTTGATGGGGATATATGCCAAAATCTATGTTGTAGCGATGAAGCGGATTCGCAAGATGAACTTTAGGCAGCATCGGCGGGTAGAAAGTGGCCAGTCTTCAAAAAGTTTGTCCAAGGATATCTCCCTTGAGTTCTCTATTATGATCGAGACAGAGACTACGAGTCCTTCTGTAACCTGCCCACTTCAAAAGTTCCAGCCTATAAACGCTCATCCCGCAACCCCTGAGAATGTACGAGAACATGCACCGGGGCGTTTTAAATGTGAGTCACCACCGTTAGCACCTACCAGTGAAGAGGAACTCGCACACAGTGAAGTGGACCATCCTGATGCTGCTGCTGCTAACCGCATCAGTTATTGTGCAAAAAGACAACTCCTCCACCCAATGTCAATAGAACAGCGGTTTTGTGATCATGCTTTCGAACATCCGACATCGGTTTTGAGCTACACGTGCAGGGGCAGGGAACTGGAAAGTCCCAGGCTAGGGATAAATTCCAGTCTACAGTCAATTTTCTGGTTATCCGAGGGCCCTTCTGCGAGAACCAATCTTACGCCTCCTTCTCCAGTTGCGCCAAGCCTTGCGCTTATTCAGTCTCCCCATCTGCCTTTCACGTCCGCCGCGCATCCTTGTTCCGTAGACTACACCGCTTTTTGTTTCAACAAGGTAAGTAGTGATTGCGGTACTCAAAAGAAAGAAGTTCGTGTGGAGGAGGGTATCAAAACGAATGGTCCAAAAAGAAGGCTGCCAACCGATGACTCCACGTTTTGTGTACAGTATCCTCAAAACAGATGCCTCGAGGATACATTGCGCAGACAAAATGCCTGCGATCTCGGACCTCTAACGACTGACGTACCGTTTGCTTTGCATGGAACCACAGGGACAACTTTGGCGACTGCGGGAGGTGGGATGAGAAAAGGCGATTCGGTGCCGATAGAGAACATTGTGTTCGGGAAGCAGTCACCAAAGTCAAACGGGTACATGCAGAACACCGAGCTGGACAAAAGGAGGTTCTGTAAGAGCAGTGACAGGAAGAGACCCAACAGTGTTTACACCATGCTCCGGGGGACCAGGCGCGCGAAAAGTCTCTCCAGCTGCTCCCGGTTCCCCAGTATCTCCTACGGGGTAACGTCAATACGAAGACGCATAAAAACGTGGAAATCGTCCGAGACCTCGCGGGGAGAAGCAATTCCTCGAAGGGAAAGATTAGAGCATACTAGAGAACGGAAGGCTGCCCGAACACTGGCCATTATTACAGGCTGCTTTATTCTGTGCTGGCTACCATTTTCAGTGAATGCTCTCATCAGACCCTTCTGTGGGGAGAGGTGTGACACGCCACGTTCAGTGACCAGTTTCTTCCTTTGGTTGGGCTACATGAACTCCATGTTAAACCCCATAATTTACACTATTTTCTCGCCGGACTTCCGTTCAGCCTTCAGTAAAATCATATCTTGCCGCTATCGGTCATGTGATACATGCATTTGTATGTGAACAGACAAAGTGTTCAGTCTCCAACTCAGGAAGTGATTACGTGATTGTACAATGATTAGCACTATCTGCAATGTAATTTTTGCAAAATTGCATTTTTTGCATCATCGTCAGTGTCCTCCTCCTCGCCCTCGACGGAAGGCGCCTGTCAAGTGAAGGCATTAACGTCGACGCAGGCACTTTCGGCACAAATCCGTTCATCAGGTTTTAATCCAAGAGCCCGTGCCTGCACAGAAGTTTCTCCCCCAGTCAAGCATTAATTCCTTCTAAGCCCTAATAGCATGCATCTGTAGACTCCCGGATAGTTACCCAGATGCTTATGAAACTCTTTAAACTCGATAACAGTAGGGAGTACGAAGGACTTAGTGGAGACTAAAATGGGCTTTATCATGCACTGTATTCAGTCCAGTCTCTTCCCGTTCTTACTGTTAACGGCAGAATCATGACCAAGGGCTTGGGATTTTGAAAAATGGCGTAGGCGATCTACGTGCCGAAGAATGATTTATAGGTTTTGCAGCTTACAGTGCAAATACCGTTACTGATCTGCAGGGTTTTGAAATAATGAGCCACGGCAAACATTTTTAAATCCTTTCATAAATGCAGACCACGTAAAGTTTAAAAATCTCCGGGGCAGAGGTACGTTCCAGCAGCCATACAAAACGGACATGCTGAACACAACTTACGGTTGTAAACAGATTGGCGAAGAGCCAGACGATTCGTGCTAAAAGGCAGCAACTAGAAAATCACTTCAGCAGCTTTGCACATTGTTATGCCTATTTCTGTCACTCAGGTTGAAGCTTCATCCTCCTTGTTACAGGGCGAACATTGCGAAATATTCCAGCTGACAATAACTCCAAAAACTGCCAAGTGAGTTTAAAAAATTGATAAGAGGAAGAATAAAAACAACTTAAATTGGTTTACAGTGCGTGACCGATCACATGAAATGTTGGCCAAAATTCTGGAATGCGTTTCAGATTATGAAGGCGTACTTCAGTAGGGTTGTCATACTGATTGTCATACAGCATAGCCCTATAAAATGTCGGACTTGTCACGATGTCGGCTTTGGAATGCACTTCTTTTTGACCTATAAAAACTACACTTGGTAAAAAATGGCCACTTATGTAGCATGCATTTTACAGAAGACATACAAAAACTATGCTTCCTTTTACTCATTTGGTAGGAAATCACATTGTCTTCATATTTTATGCCCGAAGAAAGTGTATATTTTGGATTTAAAAAGATTATAATTATGAGATTTTTAAGACCGTGCGATGTATATGCCTGCAAGACCGCACATTTCCGTTTACTAATGCTCCTCATGCAATGCACAACACAGTCCGGGTCCATTGCGAAATTTTAGGGACTCCATATAGTACCTTCTTAAAGGCATA
>CACRXP010001275.1:14136-35943 GCA_902702965.1 Spirometra erinaceieuropaei
GGTGATACTGCACCAACCGGTGCCTAAAGCTGATTACTGTCAGTGAGAGTCACCAAACGGCAGTCCAGAATATTGCATACTTGAAATTATAATTTCGAGACACATCATTGTGTGATGGGTATCCAAATCCAGCTAGGCCTTCTGCCAGTCAAAACACTCCAACTGGAACCATCGGAACATTTCACTCAACACACAACTTGAAGATGTACGGGGGCTGTTATTCCTAAAAACTCTCTTTTACAGGGCGGAAAAGTGAACCATTTATGCAGATCAAGGAAAAAGCCCCAACCACCTTTAAGTCATCTACCTCCGAGAATGCTGGAGATGAAGTGGCAGGAAGGGATTGCAAACATTGAGATCCTGGGAAAAACCGGCGTCCTCAGTATTCACATCGTACTGAGGTAGGTGTAGCTGCGATGGTGCGGCCACTTCGTGTGAATGGACGACGAGCGTCTGCCAAGCGTCTATTCTACGTTAACATATCTGCGGATGGTGGGAGACAAAGCGAACAAATGCGTCGCTATGAGGAGTCCTTGAATACCTTACTCACACACCTGCAAACCAACCTGGCAACCGGAGAGAACTTCGCTCAAGATAAGCAGGCATGGCACACTGCCTCAAAGATTGGGGCAGCCATCTTCGAAGTTAACCGAATAGTTGCTGCTAAGACAACGAAGGAGACCCGCGGGACCTCACGTAAAAACAATACTAGCCGGTCTGTAAGCGCCTCGAAGAGACAATAATCACAAATCCCTGACGTATTTATCGCACGACACCTAGGAAATGAATGCCGACTTTCTCTCATCTCACAAATGCCCATGAGCTTACTCATGTGATGCTACCCATCACCACTATTGGCTCTGCCACCAGCAATGCGAGATTAATCCCAACCTGTCCCCATCGCGCTCGCATCTTTACATCACGCACTGGCCCGGCCAGTAGCCTGTGAATCTATTGCACGGAGATCGGCAAATTAGTACTAGCTGCCCACACTGCCTGACGACATTCGCTCGTCGCACGAGCTTATTCGGGCACACGCGCCTCAGGCAAATGCTAGACAGAACCGCGCTCCAGACCCCTTCACAACAACCCGCCTTACTCGCCCACATATCTATCACCAGACTGTGTATGAATCCGCTCCTCACCACGCGCTACACTCCGCAGTAATCATACCTCCTCCCGACAGCAGGCATGTGATCAGCCTCGTCGATTAAAGGTCACTTGTCAGAATATGGACATCCGACGTAAGTAGGAAGCGCGTTTACTGATATATCCTAATTCATTAAAGGTGATCAAGTCGTGTGCGACACATGTAGACAGGCTTTCTAGCTTTGTCACATACTGCTCCCAAATCCATTATCAGTTGGTTGACAGACTTGGACAGTAGAAAGAGGGGAGAAAGTGAGGCCAACGCTAGGGAGTCTCTCCCCACGGCAAACCGCTGAATTACCCACAATAATATATCTGACGCGCTTGGTTCTATCGCGATACAGTAAAACTCGTGGTTTGGAAGAATGGCAACTTGGTCCGTGTGGCCAGTGCTGCGTTTGTATATAGGGTGGCTCAAAAGCGTTATCGACAAAGATAAGAGAGACTGGAATGGTGATTTCTGGCTTGCTAGCCGTCATCAGCCAGTCATACCCAATCCCGGGGTATGCAACACCTTGGTCTCGATCCCGCCACCTGTTGGTTAGAAGTCCAACGCCCCTAGCCGCTGGGCCACGAGTGCGCCGTCCTGTCGGTTGCGATCGGGAATATGCAATGTTAGAGGGTGACGTTCACCTATCTTTTCTACGGAATTCCCTCGTCCTCGTGTGCCTTAGGGATCTCTCTCGAGCCCAACCAGCAACCGCACAGCGGCGCATGATACAGGCAGAATACCATTACCGACAAAGACACGGAAGACTGGGATGGCTGTTTCTGGGGATCGAGCCTCAGGTGTTCCATTCTTTGGGGTTGGCTATGACCGGTTGACGAGGTCTAATAGGCCAGAAATGGCCATTCCAGTCTCCCGTATCTTTGTCAGTAATGTTATTCTGGCTATGTTGTGCGCTGCTGGTTAGGCTCGAGGGACGAGCGAATTTCGTAGGCTGAGAGTCAAGCTCAGTGGCGCCCTTTTAATGTGACGTTAACGGCTCTGTCATGCGTGCGAACTCTGAGCCGCCTTATATGAAAGCCTGACACGTTTCACGGAGACCAGATCGTGTGTGGCACGCGTAGACGGGGCGTATAGTTTCGTCAGTCACTGCGCCCGAACCCAACTCCGGTCGCCTTGATATTGTCCCGTCATAGGAGCCTGGTGTGTGGGCGAGGACGGACTGGGACAGATGCCGCGAAAGTCTGCCCCACTAAGATCTAATTCACGCGTAAGTCACCGTTGCCGCGCCCACTCCGTGGTGAACGCGGAGGACATCAAGCGCGATGGTCAGACTGTCACATGTGACAAAACTCATGTAAAATTACTTTGAGAGTATCGTATAAGTAAAACTGCAGAACTGGTAAACGTCGGACATCACCTAAAATCATGTCTCACTTACCTGGAAGGCGATAATAGATTATGCATCTACTAGGTAAAATGAAGAAATACGTTAGTCTGGCAGTGACAACTTAAGTGGTTTGTTTTTCTACTGTTGATTTTTTATACTTGTGTAGACCAGACATACCTCCTCAAGAATATGTGCATAATGTGATAGGATAATTTTCACAAGAAACTGCGTCATAATCAAAACTTGTTTTTAAATAAGAGCACTTTTCGGTTGTAGGCGATTGATTGGTTGCTAGTGTTGTGCAAAATGTGGTCGTGTATATCATTTTCCTGAGCACTTAGAGAAGGAGTATAATTAGGTTTTAAAAAGTTTTCTAATTCCCGAATAATTTGGCCCTAGTCAGCCGTCGCATTAACGCTTAGCGATTTCAGTTTACAAGGTGCATGCGCTCCGTCTATGGGAAATCATATATTCTTCTATGCTTTTAAAAAGATACCATATACAGTTCCCAAAATTTTGCAATAAATGCGGACTATGCTGTACTTTTAATGAGGGGCGGTGGTAAACGAGCAGGTACGATGCTGTGTGAAAGAACATTGCACGGCTCTAAAAATCTGATAATTAGCATCTTTTTCAAAACTCAATTATACTCTTTCTTCGAGAATGCAATAAAAAATGACGTGATTCTCTATCAAATGGGTAAAAGGCATTTTGTCGATGTTTTTTTTATGAAATATATTTAAATTTATAACACTAACGAAAATCAGTGCGAAAATTCCATGCTACCTACAGAGTTATTTTCTACCGAATACGGTCTCTACAGGAGGTCGAATAAAAATGCATTCTATAGTCAACATCCTGCTGCGTCTTGTATGTTATAGGATTATGCCGCTAGACAAGCAGTATTACATATCCACCTATTTAACCCATCCCAATCGAAAACGCATTTCAGAATTTCGGCCAACATTGCATGAGATTGGTCACACTCTGTAAGTAGTCGACAAGAAATTTCTATCACTGGAATGAGCATTTTTATTCGCCTAATGTTTCGGACTATATCCCAAAGGTATCTTGTCCAAGTGCTCAGGAAAACGATAGATACGACAACGTTTTGTGCATCAATAACAAGTACTCAATCGGCCGCAAACTCGGGTGCGCAAGAACGCCCAAAGGGCATGGTGGGAGACATAGCAACAAATCGGATGACGATCTTGATCAACTGCAATATCATTAAAGTGTGCTCGGGACAGATGGCTATCCATCCAAGATCGACAACCATTGCTTGCGAAGGCGAGACGAAGAATTCAGCCACACTAGGCCCAAATGGTGCTGGATACTGCCGTGCATCAAGAACACCCCCGAATCAATCATCCGCCTACCCAAATGCTATCTCCGAATATCTATCATGAATGACGGAACGGTCAATAGTATTAGGTGCGGCATTTTACAAATGTTATATCTCGGTAGAAGGAGCTGTGATCGCTGGAACAAGAAGTGTATTGGCCTGACATTTCGAATTCTCACTCGCACCCGTTATTAGAGACAGTCACTGTCTGAGTCGTTGCTCTCCGGTCCGCATTCAACGAACAAACGCAATGACCTTCCGCCCTCCTATACTATGCTGCGATTTTGCCTGGTCAAAAATAATTAGCTATGCGGGTGGAGAGCGAATGACCAACAGTTCTGGCCACAATGAGCCAAGAGGTTGAGTAATCATTAAACTAAGGATCAATAACGATGATGAAATCACAGGTATTAACGACTCGGGTGCAGACTGGCAAGCCATCATCGCATCAACTACAACCCCCAGCGATAGCCGCGAGTGTTGCTAATTATTGTAGGCGTTTGGTTGCCGGGCCATTGCGTCCTATAAATAATACGCTCCATGTGCCTCTACCGCCCTTTTCTGCCACTGTCTTCTATGATGGGTCCGAGCGAAAATCAGTAACAGAAGGCAAATAAACATCTTTGCCCCGCAGTCGCATATTCTTTTTCTGAACAGCATCCTGTGACTCGCCTATTGTCTTATCTACGCAAAGCGTTGCATACGCTACTCCTTTTTGCTTCCTCTGGAATGGGAAATTTCGGACAAATAATAGGTTCCTTTCTCCTATAGGATATCCCTCTGCAGAGAAATTATGCACGCGAAGAGCTCGCCGGTGGACATTGCTTCCAGGGGCTGCTTGGATGAACCAAATTGTTTAGTCATCATCACGTCAAGTACCAAAACGGATGATAAAGTCTTAATCATTAACAGATCAGACATGATCGACGAGATGATAATCACACCATCTAATACCTGCGGCAATGTGGAAAGTGCCAGTTTGCCGACGGTATGGAGACGTAGGAGTTAGAGCCACTAATTACTGCAGCCTTCAGCGCGTTCAGTATCATAACATTCTGATATTTCAGATGCGATGTTCCAGCAGTAGTTTATATTATCTGACAGATGATCCTCTTCTTCTCCTCCTCCTCCTCCTCTTCCTCCTCCCCTCCTCCTCCTCCTCCTCCTCCTCCTCCTCCGCATCATCATCATCATCATCATCATCATCATCATCATCATCATCATCATCATCATCATCACCATCATCATCATCATCATCATCATCCTCGTCGTCGCCATCATCATCCTCGTCGTCGCCATCATCGTCATCATCAGCAGCAGAATCAGAATCAACAGACTCGTCTTGGGCGTCATCACCATCTTCTCCACACAATGAAGGCATTACACTGAACCTGCTGACGAATTAGTTGAAGGTTTTAGGCATGCCTTGAACAAATAGTGCTTAATAAAAGCTAAAGCATATGGGCTTGAGGAGTGTTCAGTTCAAAATCCATTGTAAATTTTTTTTGCGAAACTACAAGTAACGAGCCAGTCTTCCCTGTCCTTGTCGGTATTCCTTCTTCAGTATTATCGGCCTTCTGCGAATGTCATGTTCAGCGTAAAGGCGTGACGGGACAAGCATGTCCCGTAATATGAACAGTGGAAACACTTCCAATGTTCTGACACTCAGGCCATTGAGATGATTCACCCGAACTGGCGCATTGACAGCCTACTTCGACGCAGGGTCCAGTACAATCAACTCCAACCTCTCAGTACCTGCTGTTTACTACTGTCAGTGACTTCGGACTCCTGACGACTTCTTTGTCGTCACCGCCGAAAACGGACTCCCGTTGGGTTTCTGATTCTCAGGCAAGTTAATAAGCCTTTTCAAGAAATGTGCATTTTGCCTTCTACTGTGCGGTAAGTAGCGAAATAACATCAAAAATGCATAGCATTAGTGTGAAATCTGGGTTTTTATGCGAAGGCACGTCCAGCAAAGTATAAATACCTCACAGTGCTATTCTCTACGGCCGGTAAGTGCCTCAAAGTGACAATGATCACAAATCCCCTGCCGTATTTTTCCCACAAAATCTAGGAAATGGATGTCGACCTTCTCTCATCTCGCGAATGCCACCGAATCATCTATGTGATGCCTACCTGGCTGGTGTGCGACAACGTGTATCGACTACTGTCGCCTCTGCCATCGGTGTCCGAATGCACCGTACAAAATGTATTTTGGCGCTATTAGCAATCCAGAAGCTTATGAGAATTTAATGGCATTCCCTTTTTTGGTGTATTAATGGACAAGCGTGAGTGGATAGAGCGGAGAGTAGGCCTGTTTTCCCGGGCCAAATAATGTGGGAGAATTTGTGATATGTTGCATTAACGCATATGCACTGGCTGAACACCCAAGAGAGCCATTCTACTTTGGCACAAATTTGTACGGTTGCTATGTCACAGTTTCGTTGATGTTGTTCTTTGGGTTGACCTATATAGAAAAGAAAGTATTCGCTGAAAGTCTTGGTAAGAGGTAATGACGTTTTTCGCGCGCTGTGTACACTGAGTTGACCATCTCATGAAATGTTGGCTGAAATTTAAAAATGCGTTTTCGACTACAAAGGACTACTTAGGCGCGATTCTAATACGGATTATTTTGCGGCATAACCCTATAATATATCGAATTCGGCAGAATGTCAGCTTTTGAATACACTACTTTTCAAACTCCTGTAGAAACCGTACTCGGTAAAAAACGACTGCTTAAGTGGCATGCACGTTTCCCATTGATTTTCGTTAGTCTTGAAAATTCAAACATATTTTATAGAAACCTCAAACCAAAATAGGTTTTGATCCAGACGTTCGATAGAGAATCAATTCATCGTTCCATTTCAGGATCGAAGAGGGATTATAATAAGGTTTTGAAAAAGTTCCTAATTATGAGATTTTTAAGACCACACAATATCCATTCATGTATCATCGTGCCGATCTGTTTACCACTGCTCCTTGTGAAATGTACAACATAGTCCTCATCCGCTACAAAATTTTAAAGACTCTATATGATATCTTTTTAAAGACATATAGAAATATGTGACCTTCTTTACGCGGAGCGCATGCACGTTGTAGACTGAAATCACCAAGCGCTAGTGCAACAACTGAGCAGGCTCCAAATTATTTGGCTATCAGAAAACCTTTTCAAAACCTTATTCTACTCATTCTTCGAGCATAAAATATAGAGATAAGGCCTACTTTATCAAACGACTGAAAGAAAGTACAGTACGGACCTATCTCATGAAATCTGATGTGAGAATTTAGGACGTTTTAGACGTTGCACATCTTGCTTGCCCGCTCAGCTACTTTTAGAAAATGTCCTAATCTTACGCAGAAATAGTGTCCACGTGATTTTTTAAAGCAACGTATTCATAAATTTGGTCGAAAATGGACGTCGCAGTATACTCGGGCAATTTCCTATGCTAGTACCTGCGCTAGACTTCGGTTACCCATCTGAACGGGTTTTTCCCTGGAAGGAAAGTAATTTCCTCCAGGGACTTTTAATAAACAGTGGTTGTCCGGCTTGAAAATTAATTTTTTGTCCGACGGTAACCGTAGTAATCAACTTCCTCAATCAAAGGTTATTTTAAGAAAACCAGATATTTTGTCGATCTATAGAAGTCAGATCAGCAGATCTGTGCGATTTTGTGCCTTGAAGTGCAGTAATAACGCACACAGGCAATCATTTAAACGGACTAAAATTGTTTTGCGTGTTTTCACAGGAGCAACCACCACCGAACTATTATTGTCAGCTTTGAACATATTCAATATTACGTGTTGTACAGTCTAGCTTCTGCACATAACTAATTCAGAAATGAAACGAGCAAAATGTTAACATCTTCAACAAAATATAAATGTAGATAGCTAATCTGCCGTGCATTCATAATCGTAGAACGGAGTCTACCTTTATGCTAAAACAATTCAAATGGCCGCAATATGAAGCAAAAGGCGTGTTCTTGCGTTTGCGGTCGAAAGATATCAGTATCTTATAGCAAAGTGAAAAAAACGGCCGAAAGTGCCAATTTTTTGGCCTCCCTCCATAAAAAATAAAGTACTCAGACACGCGTCAACGGAATCCAGTATCAAAGCACACCTTATAGAAGTCATTTATTAGAGAAAGCATATTAGTTTGTGACTTTCGTTGTAGACGTCAGTTCTGTTCGACGATGAGGGTTCCTGTTGGGGTGAGTCTTCAAATGTGACGTTCTAAATGTAAAAGAAAGTCCAAACACTCGCGACTTCTGTAAATGCTTCCAAAAAGTGCCCAATTTGAAAGTTTTAACAGACGCATAATACAGAATCTGTCCTCATGGGTGATCGGATGAAAGCACTGAAAATCGTGAGATATTCGTCGATAATTCAAAGCCGATCTACAACTCAACATAATCCTGAACGAACGGAAAGTAAGTTCTTTTCATAAACAGAAAATGGTATACTTACGATTACAATGTAAATTCTATTTAAAGTTATTTGGCCCTAATCGGAACGGCAACATGTCACCTTGTGAAAACTCTTGCTCCTATGATGTCTCTGTCGGCGAACTCAAGCGACATCATGCTTTTATTATTGAACCGCATCTCAATTAATTAAAAAGACTAAAGGATAGCACGAATCCTCGGGAAACTGTTTTGGAATCTGTACCGAGAATGTAGGCTGTTGGCGAGGCGCCATATCTGGTATTACACTAATGCTTAAAGGTTATTTAAATGTAGAATTCACTAAAACATTTTTATCTGTTATTCTATTTGTGCTTTTATATTCACTCAACTCTTTATGGGCAGGCGTTTCGAAAATTTAACAGTGAAGTCTTCTAAATTGTAACCATTTTTGACATTTTCGGGATTTTACGTCTTTCTAAAAAATTTGCCTTTCCAAACAACACAGAACTGCCTTTATTATATGGCTTTAATTCTCTTAAAGTTGTGCTTTATGAAAATAGATATTGGGTCCGCGGATTGGTGTCCGTTTGGGAGTGATTAGTAATCATTCGTAAATTTCGACACAGTTCATGAGTTGAATCACCCACTGTATATCTTTGTTTGAGGTTTCTTTAAAATATGTTTCAATTTGCAAGACCAACGAAAATCAATTGAAAATATGCATGTCAATTAAGTAGTCGTTTTTACCGAGTACGGTTTCTACAGGAGCTTGAAAAGTAGTGTATTTAAAAGCTGACATCCTGCCAAGTTCGAAATATTGTAGGATTTTGCCGGAAGATAATCCGTATTACAATTGCGCCTTTGGGCAGACATGGAAATCGGCAGCTACAGGGCTTGGGCTAGTGCAGTTAAGAAGTATTCCCAAAATTAACAGTGTTGAACATTGCTTACAAATAAGCGAGGAGAGGCTGAAGGGTCTAAAGGCAAACAAGACGACGATGTTAATCGTCGAATAGCAAAATAACTTCACTGTTGGGCCGTAGAAGTTATTTACCTGTGGAGCACTTGTTGACGCCTCACTGAGCACACTTAGGAAAGATGATGGCAAAGTGTGGTTCTCATCCGTAGAAGACCGTAAAAACACTATTTTCTAGGACAAAACTGCTCACCTGGCGTCTGTTATTTGTAAAGTTGTATCTTAATAACAAACCTTTATTCTGGAAAGGCGTTTACCCCGCAGGCAAGGTCTTATTTTTAGACAGGCCAACAAGGGTGAAAGAACGTTCAACAGAAATATGCTGCGCTGACTAAAACTTGCAGGTACTGTCTACGCCTGACGCTGAGAATGGTCGTCAGATTTGGCCAATCTGGTTGCTAACAACGGACAAAAGTAACTGCATTGTGAAGGATGCCCTAGGTCACAGTGGCTTTCACTGACGCCCGATCTTCCGGAAAAACACATCTGTTTGCCACAGAAAGTGGTGAGAGTCTAACGACACATGGTACTTTCTAAACAACAGCTAACCTCTACCCTCCTAGATCTCTATTATTATTTCCTTGCAGCCACCAAAATAATTTGGCAGAAGATACGACAAATGAGGTCTTTTACATTATGAATTATTAATTTTATTCGTATTAATAAAATATATCGAGTCAGCATGGTCGGTTTGGCTGTTTCCATGTTTGATAGCATATTGCATACAAAAAGACAAGTAACGAGTTATTGCTATTCTATATATGTCATTGTTTTTCATTGCATCCCCGTTGTGATGCTGTCTCTTTACGATGCACCGTTATATCTGACTTAACTTTGTCAACTTGCTATATACTCGTTTTCGAATTTCCGGTCTTGATTGAGTGTTATCTCTCGAAAAGTAAATGCTGCTTTTAAAAAACTGCGGGCTTATTTTTCGGAAACACTGTTTCTGTCATGCGATAAAACAATGCAATTTTGTATAGAACGACTTCTGCATTGTAGGGACTTCCTAGCAAATTTGCATGATCTCATGAGTTATGTTAAATAATCTAGATCTGATGTTTCGATATGCTACCAAGCAAAGCCTACATGATTTTGCACATTGCCTTCTAATATGGTCTTTGTCTATGCGAGAACTATATGTACAGCCGGATTTTGAAAACCCCAAAATCACTGTCTCCGTATTGGTAAACTAGGCCATGTACGTTGTGACTAATTACACTATTTGCAAGGAAACAAAAGCAATATCAAAATACAATACCGATGTTAAATAAAAAGCTGCTAAATTTGACCGTGGGCCTCATTACACATTTCATACCCGACGATCCAGCAGTTTATCGGTCCTTCAAATGACTTGGGTGATCTCATGATCGCCCTGCTACTGTCTTTGTGGCTTATCCATTGAGTTATCCAATTATGTGTCAATGATTGCACCAGGAGGCAAAGGCTTATATCGCATTTTCTGTCGCGAATCCTTCCGTAAATCACGAAATTAATTGCGACCTTATACATTTATGCGTCTAATTAATAAAATTGATTACTAGAAACGAACTCGAATTCTAGAAAATGCATCGGTTTCAATTAAGTCTTCCGAAATATATTATAACAACAACTGCCATAAGAAACGAATTCAAATATTTGTGTCCACTTTCAATTTCCAATTTGATGAGACAGCCAAGTTTTGAAAGTTATACGTTTCCATGATTTTGTGTGCAGTACATCTGGCGACGGTGCTCTTATCCTCTAAAAAGTGTTTTTTTCTACCATTGGTTGGGATTAATGGTGCCAGCCAGGAATGAACACAGATAGTTTACAAGAGCCGAAATCACGGACGGACCTCCTAGTCAATAATCTCGTAAGGTGTCTGTACTTAGAAATTAAAATTACATTTATTTTGCGTAAATATGCTTGATGATCATGCCTGTGACCTTTAGATGAGATGCACAAACTCTGCTTTTGACACTTCATGTGTTGAGATTTGTAGAATGGAAGTGAATACTTATAAAGTACTTGGATTACAAACTTTGCCATCCGCCATTAATAATGGACCCAATATCGCCAGTCTCTAAAACATGCCGAACTGTGAATAAGGCAAAAGTGGTGGAGCCTGCAGAATCTAAGGACATGATCGCTTATTCAAATGTTAACGGCCACTGCGTAATTAAAAATGTATCCGTTTAAAAAGAGAACGGCCTATGATGATCAAACGGGATGAGTCCATAAACGACAGTCAACGTTGATCAGCCATTTAGGTAGACATGATGCGAGGGAGGAATGTTATGGAGGGGCAAGGTTTTGTCCCTCCAAATCCCAATTCAACATACTTTCTCGAAAACAGAGTTTAAAGTACTGAGCTGCCTAACGTGGTTTCCTTTTTGATGACACTTCTCTTCTTTTAAAATGAGTGAAAATTTGGTCAAAACATGCTTACGAGGTGAATGCTTATGCTTTTTAGTAGGAGCTTAATAGCAACAGGAATGCCCCTGGATGAAAATGGCAGTTCGACCGTCGTGCTCGACGATGTCCACCGTGTGCTCCACAGTAAGGTGAGAGCAGGCACGGTGACATGCATGCAAATAAGTTTATGGTGTGAGTAGACTCGCGCAGCATCTACCGCACTCTCTCCTTCCCACTAGGGCCCTGTGTCAAGACATAGTCAAGAAGACTGGAGGTAAGGGAGAGGGCGCAGATGACTGGCACGGCCGAAGCCGCATCTAAGCGTACCACCACACCCCTGATCCGCAACAAACACTTGACCAGGATTTTAACTAACAACGAAGACGGGCCAGAAAGAGGAGGATATCAAGGCAGCCATGCACACGACATGTATATCCGGGGGGGGGCGCAAGCGCATCTGCCGACAGGAAACCAGGTGATAGGGAACAACCAACGCACACCAGGACGCGAGGACCATGGTTGGCTGAGTCATGGCATAGCAGACGCACAAGACCCAGAAGGGTGAGACGCAGCCCTGCATTTAGCCTGGACCACCACCCTTCAAAGGTCGGGTAACCAGTCAGCCATGGATTGGAAGGCACTACCCATATACACACATCCCTCACATGCGTGGGGGTGCTAGAGGTCACGTTAAGAAGGAGCCCTAACAGCCTGGCTTTCAACCCACCAGTCCGCCGCTCTACACAAACACACCACTGGACAGACTGCGTGGACTGAGTTGAGACGCTAGTCGGCAGCCTTCGAAGCCAGGACGCTTGGCGCACCGAAATGATCTCAAACTCGGATCACGCATGCAACAGAGGGGACGCATGGAGAAGGAGTAGGGAAGTACACTTCTCACTTGCGTGGGAGGTGGCAGTGGAGTTCTTGTGATGGCTGGTGTTGTGTGTGGTGCAGGTGCTGGTGGGGGAAGGTGTGGTTTGACGGGTGTTTGTCTTCCTACTTGCGTGGGAGGTGGCAGTTGAGTGCTTGCGTTTTGTGATGATGGGTAGTATGATTGTGTGGTGTAGGTGTTGGCGGGAGAAGATATGATGTACTGCTCTAGCCAGCGGTTGTATACCTCAGGTTTCCATGAAGGCGCATGTGAAGTTGAGGCGGATGCGTCGAGTGTATGTGGATGCTTCAAGCACTGGTTCGCCAGTCTCCGTGTAAGGGATCCGCAAGTGACCGACCAGACCGATGTGTGAGGTGAATGTTCGGGTTCATTGTGGGCATGATAGGTCGGGAGCGCCAAAGGCGGTCTCAGTGGTGACGGTGGTGGTGGAGCTATAGCGGACTGGTGTGCTGAGCGATGAAGGGTTGATTGCCCAAGACACCTTAGATGTGCATGGTGCACTAGGTGGGTCGATACTGCAGTGAATCCCGCTCTCATACATACGCATGTGACGGGTAGGTCCGTGCGATGAATGAATGTGTGTGGCCAATGTGTACAATGAAGACGTATGCCGCGAGTGAATGTGGGTGCTCGGGGTACTGGTTCGCTAGGCCCCTTGCGAAAGATTCACAGGTGACCAACCAGGCCGATGTGTAGGGTGAGTTGCGGGATAGTGTAGGCAAAATACGTTGGGAGTGTCAGAGGCGGCTCCGGTGGTGATGGAACCGCTGGGGTTCGCCGCGCTGAGAGCTGGTTTGTGGATTGGGCTGGGCATGATAGTTGTCCACGGTGTGCTAGATGTGTCAGGGCTGCAGTGAATTCCGCTCCTGTAGGTATGATTGTGATCTAGTAGGCCCATACGATGAATGAAAGTTTGGGTGCAGTGTGCGCAGTGGAGGCGAATGTGGCGAGTGTAGGCCGGTGCTCCGGGCAGTGGTTCGGCAGTCTCTGTGAGATGGATTCGTTTGTGACTGACTAGGCCGATGTGCATGGTAAATGCGTTATCGCAATGAAGACAAGTATTAGTCGAGTCCATATCGCTGGAGATGGGGGCGTTGGTGGTGATGGTTGAAGGTGATGGGGCGTCGAACGTCGTCCTATCGGTGGGGAAGAGGCGTGATGTCGCTGTGGTGGAGCTGGTCACTGTAGTCGACGCAACCTGCAGGTTTTATAATGTGCAGTCGCTACGCTACTGCATATCTATGATAATCAACCGTTCTCCCCTTTATCGAGGATTGTTACTTGCTGGCGCACGAATTGCTTGGTGGAACTTGTTAATTACTGAAATTTCATCATCCGTGCTGGATGTTGGCGGTGAGGATGGTTCCACGACTTGGCTCATCGGCCTGCGCGCTCCCCGAGTGGTCAATTACTTTGGCCAGACCAAGCCTCTGCACGGAATATGACATTGGGATGTCATTGCGCTTTTTGATAGACTGGGACCTCTTGAGTCATGGCTGAAGTATGCTGATGGACGCCTACTGCGATGAGCGCCCCGGGATGCGCATCGCGGGCATTCTCTCAGCAACGGGCGCATGCAGGCTCTCGCGCGGCTATCTGCGAGCGTCGTCCACGATTTGCTCTTCGCCGATGACTGTACGCTCAACACAACACCCAGAGTCGACATGCGACGGAACATGGACCTCCTCGCTGCCAGATGTGCTGACTTCGACCTGAATATCAACACGGACAAAACAGCGGTCATGCACCTACCGTCATCCAACACACAACACTGCACTCTTCTTCACATCACTGTCGATGGCCGCCAACTCAACACTGTGGACAATTTTTCTCACTTAGGAAGCACACTTTTTAACATCATCAGGACCGACGACGAAGTGCCCGCCGGCTCCCCAAAGCCTGCCAAGCCCTTGTCCGGCTGCAGAACTCCGTGTGGAATCTTCACGGTTTCCAACTGAATACCAAACTGAAGATTTACAAGGTCGTCGTCCTGAGGGCAGTTCTGTACGGAGAGCAGATCTGGGTCGTCTATTCCAAACATGCAAGAAACTCAATCGCTTCCATCATAGCCACCTTGGCAGAATACTAAGGCTGAAGTGGCAAGACAGGATCCCCGACACGGAATTCCTAGAACGGACGGGAGTCCTCAGCATTTACGCCATGCTAGGGCAAATGCAGCTAGGTTAGAACGGCCACCTTGTGACACATTTTGATCACGAATATCGCGTCAACTGACTGCCGTTCTTAAGGATGGGTGTTTATATCATGTCCGGTTGATTGTTAGACGAGGAATGAGCCATTTACTAAGAGGGTCAGTATGGACAAATAACAAAGTACCAAGAGGAACAGAAATCTTGTCGACATAAAACACCATGCAGAACGTTGCTGGCCAAGAAGACCTTATCAAACTTCGGGTTACGGCTTAGTGTTGTAGAAGGTCGTAATCTAAGTTTTGCTGTATTAATTAGTTAATTTAATATTTCGGGCATAGTAAATAAATGAACTCCTTGAGAGATGACAAGGATGCTGTAGCTCAGCGGTATTGCGGCTCGAATACGTGCAGCGATTAAATCTCATAAACCTGCGATTTGTGGCATTCTGCACTAAGGTTCAAGAGACCAAATTCTTCCAGAAAATTTGGAATTTTAGCCTTAAATTTTTTGGCTATTATTTACAATGCGTCGTCGACTAAAAGCATTTAGAGATTGTTGTTAGCACGATAAAATGCTCAGGGGAAGGAAACAAGAGTGGAGATTGCCAGGGTTACAAATTTGGGGGGAGGGTGTGGATGAGTGCGATGATGGGAGACGCCTCGCCTGAAAGTGGTCGCCGATTCGACTGGAATGTCCTTAAGTTAACTACAAGTCCTCCCTCGAGCACTCCATGGAGTTTATACAGTCGTGGCATGCCAGAGTAACAGTGTGAATCAACCTCTCTGCTTTAGTGAATATTTGGGTGGTCTGCGATGGCACCTCAGTGCCTCCTATCTCCATGCAACTAAGTCGTTGCAATGATACGCTAACTGTCACCGCCTAGCAAACAACTGCAACGTGGAAAAATCGTCCCAAGCATCCTTGTCGCTCATCTTCCAACGATTTATTCCCTTTCCCGAGATTATTTTGTTTTTGTGAGTCGGAATTTATAACCTGAAGTTTGGGATACCGGAATTATGACAACTAGGGCCTTCGAGCTCAATAAAAAGCTACCCCTGTGGTGTAATCTACATTCGAAAACGGTTTGATGCGTCACATTCTGTCAGCCCATAGTTGGGCTTTACAGAGAGAATCGTACATTCTTGTCTTTTTTTGCTTCCTCTTGAGGGACAGTCATAACTGCCTCCGCATGGCTACGAAAGTTGAGCATTTGTCTTTTGGTCAGTACCAGGATTACCTGGTCCACTGCGTTTGTGTCCATGCGGAGGACAAAATACTGGCAACGATGCAGATTTGCTTTGCGTGGAGAATGCGAGTAAAGCCTTGCTTTGTCTGAACCCGGTGTCAAGATCGCCGCTATATACTTGGTTGCTGGCTGCAAGGGTGTCATGACGTTTTCCTTACTTGAATATTAACAGGAAAGGATTAAACACATGCCTTCTATTTCGTTCCCTATTTCGTTCACATAGTCGTCGTGCGGTTTTAATTATCATCCTACTTTACAAATAAATGCTTCAAACTCGTTGGACGCAGAACTATTTAGATTGACCCAATTATTGGAAAGAACATTCGGCTACTCACTGATACAACTGTCGCTTTCAGAATTATTTAGCAACATTATCAAAGTTTATCAGGCCTTTCCTGCCTGGGCAAATAGTGGAAAAATTACGATTTCTCCTTAGACATGGGTCGGTTCCTGGACATTCCATAGCTGCTATCTTTAGAGACCTCGCCTGTCGTCCCCCCTCAGCCAAGATTTCAACTAAATTAAACTGATGGCCTAAAATCCATGCTGTTTTTATTACCTCTCTCCCAAAAGGCCTGAGAGGGAAACATTTTCTTTCTGGGGCAGAAAATCTGCTTGCCTCTACTTCGTAGCTGAAGTTTTTAAATATCAGTTGCAGTTGGATATCCACTTAGGTGCGCTCTCACACAAAAGAGGAAGTCCTGTTAACTGGATGCGCGAGGCCAGTCCCCGCCAGCATTTGCCCACTGCTGACTGTGGTCTCGACAAAAAAACACTTTCGAACATGCAGGCGTGGACATGAGGTCTAAACCAGGACCTTGACAAGGGTAGCTTCATATTATTCAGTCTAAACAGGAAGTATCCTTAGGCGTAGGTAAGCTATTCGCCTGCTAAACAATGGCTGAGCTGGGTAAGTAGATTAAACGAAGATCGACTTATACAAATTACCATGTAGGGCAATTTTCATCGAGGTGGTACGTGATAGTAAAGCGCGCTAGTGATAAAAACATGCTGGGAGCAGTAGCCACCAGATGCTAACTGTTAACTCGTATGCTGTCCACTCGATTTTAGTAGCTTAACAGATAAAGAATCTGTCTTACGTTCACGGTCTGCAGTCATTCCAACCTGGGGTTAAGTATGGCTGGCTGGCCAAGGTTAATAAGTCAGAAATAGCCACCCCAGTCCCCCTTTGCCTTCCTCGTTTCTACTTTCACTCATATGCTAATAGTCGCTATGTGACCGTCTACAAGAGTTTTCAATTGAACCGAACGGCATAACGGGCCGAACAAGTCTCGTAACCTGGTTGCTGAGCGCCTCCCTTTCTTCCGTAGCCGACGCCTGGATTGGAGCGCCAGTTCAATGAGCTAGGCAATGAGGTCAATGCTTCTTGTTTCCAACTCGTACGATGAGGAATATTGACAGCCAGAAGTATGTTAATGCAACCTCTTTTTCGAAGTAACGGGCAAGCGTGCTAGTTTGAACTTCAGTGGGGAATATGCAAGTCGTCCGTTTTTGTTAATGAAAAACAATATTCTTCGTTTTGTTCGTTTGTTAGGATAAATCGAATTCCCTTTGATAGCAAATGCTAGTATAAAGGAGTTGAACGACTCTAAGTTCACCTCAGGAGAGTAAGATTAAAGACACTGTAAAACTATACGGGGAATTTCCTAGCAACGAGATTGCTAAAACCGGTGGACAGTCATAAAACAACGCAGTGATCTCAAAACAAAGTAGCCTCAGGGAACCATTGCACTTATCTCACGCGTCAATTCGGTGAGTTTATCGATTGGATTGGCTTTCAGCCTCTTCTGGGAGAAAGTTACTGAAGAAATCAGAATTGAAGTCGACTGAAAGCATCGCTCTCTCCCCTGCTTCCCTGATCGATATACAATGAATCACTGAGCAAAAGAACAGTGATCACTCCCCTGCCTAAAAAACATTAAATCACTTTACGCCGGCCCGAAGAAGTGTGAAACTTGCGCACAGAAGACTTCAAAAGTTCGCCGAAATTCTAAAACAACTGCTTCGATCCTAGTTTTCTGCGTCACTCTGATAGGGCCAAAGGGAAGCTGGGACAAATACACATATTAGGCTAATTTGCAAACGTGCGCCTCGGTTCTGGGAAAAAAATGAATGACTTCAGCCGACATTCTAATTCTTAGCTGATTAATTACTGTATGGTTGCCATGAGATACCGCAGAGTACATTACAGGCCAGGCACATAAAACAGGCCAAACTTCCCCCCATTTACGAACAATTCAGGAGCCGCCTTAATGCAAAGACGAATGCGCAAACCAGAGCTACACACACAGAGATAGAGAGAGCGCCGGTGTGTAGGAGCAGTATTCAGTTGCTCAAAGGTGTTCATCATTAAGACATAGTTGCCAACCCACCCGCCGCACATTATGCACCTAACTTCCATATTTGCACATGAAATATGCGATAATGGAAGGCCGCGAGATTAATTCGAATACATTTACCTTATGGTGCATCGGCATGACGTTGCGTTTACGGTTTTGTTGATTATCTGGATTATAGCGACACCAGAGAAAAGAAGAAGAACGTTGAGTAGATTAAGTTTCGTAGCTCTTAAAGTTAAAATAAATAAGACCGGAAGCTTTACCTGTATTTTCACGAAATGTTTTGTACCTTACCATTCATAACTGATACGTACCATGATTTTTCCCCTAAGATTCTAAAAAGAGACACTTCAAGAATGAATATTGTTGAAAAGGCGGCGCGCAAGGATGGATCAACGGCAACAAGCCCAAACCGGGAAGAAGGAAAAATATTCACATGTAGTATTCCACGTCTTACTAATTTAATCTGCTTTTGAAGGATTTTTGCTCCTTGGTTGCTGGTTGGGAAGCCTCCGTCAGATAACATATATTTCCGAATTAACCCGCGCCGTTGTTTTTTCCCTGCGAGGTGTGAGCGTACACCTGAGCAGTCATTACTCAACCAAAGTCAACACTCTGATAGGTGCCACGATGTCGCCAAACCGAAAAGCTGAGTAGCACTCGGCGCCGGCATTAAATTGGCAAGGAGATTTAGCTCTTTGCTGGCACGCCGCGTGAACTACCACAGCTGAATAATCGCCGGAAATTAAACTCACTAGAAGGTGGAAACATGGCGACCGATGCCGTAATTGTTAGCAACGGTAACCGTGTGGCTTATCTGCTGAATGTAAGATCCGAGCGTTCTAAACTTTCTGTGTGTGTGTGTGTGTGTGCTTGTGGGTCCACGAAACCCGTAAATCTCAACTGCCCCCCGGCCTCGCAACACCAACGCCCAGCTACACCCGACCTGCCCACGATGTCAGCGAACACTCCCGGCATCAGTCGGTCTTTGAACCAACTTCAGCACCCGGACAGCAGCACCCGATATCCGACGTCCACGCCTGCCTCGTGCCCCAAGTCCTCAATCAACACTGGCCGCACGCCTGAGTCCCCACTACTATCCTCCTCCTCCTCCCCCTACTCCTCCTCCTCCTCCTCCTCCTCCTCCTCCTCCTCCTCTCCCCACTCAATTGCCTGAACATCCGCTGCGGCAGCTCCTGTACCCACCACCACCACCGCACATAATCCTGACATACCGACAAACATCAACCTCACCACAGTGAACACTCGCGCTGCGAACTCGATTCATACCTGTTCTCATTGCGATCGCACCTTCACCTCATACATCGGCCTGGTCGGTCATTAGCAAATCCATCGCAGAGAGACAGGCAAACCAATGTCTGGAGCACCAACATATACCCAATGCATCCGCCTCAACTGTCCTCACCGCAACCGCACATTCACCCACCGCATGAACCTATTAGGCCACATGCACATTCACGAGAACCTGCGGTAGACAACCGCCAGCTAAACCACACCAACACACCTTCCCCCACCAACACTTGCATCACACAACATCATCATCCACCGCAAGCATCCAAATGCCACCTCCCACGCAAGTGGGAAGTGTGCACCTCGACTCCGTCTTCATGAGGCTCCTCTGCTGAATGTGTGGTCCGAGTCTGAGACTATCACGAAGTGCCGAACATCGCGGCCGACTGACGCCACAACTCAGTCCACGCAGTCTGCCCAGTTGTGTGTATGAGTCTGTTTGGGGTGGTGGACTTATGGGCGCAGAGCCAGGCTAAAACGGTTCCTTCTTAAGATGACCTGAGGCACTCTCACGAAGGTGGGATGTACGCCACCCAGCCACCGTTGTGTGAAATCCTGATGCTTGTGTTTGGGTGGGAAGGGGGGGGGGTGGCAGGGATGTCGTGCATGCGGCGTGCGCAGACAAGGTTACTATATATGTCAGCCACCGCGACCATACCCAGCACCTGTCAAATGACCGGCACGGACAGTGATTTTGGCCTGGGAATAGGAAGGGATAAAGGGGTCAACAAGTCAGCGCATATTCCGCACTATAAACAATCTGACGCACTCGAAGCTATGACGGTGCGCTAAAAGTCGTGGCTTGGAAGGTTGCCGACTGACATGATAACTCGGGTCCCACAGTCAGCCCAGTTAGTGTTGATCGGCCGGCTGGTGGTCTAGGAGTCGAGCTGCAAGGACTCCTTCTTACTGAGGACTTTATGGAACTCACAGTCCGTGGAATCCGTGCTAGGCGTGACGGCATGCCTGGATGCGAATTTGGCCGCGTCAACGCCTCTTGTTGGCTTGTTGTTAGTTAAAATCCTGGTCATTCACTGTGTGTATCAGGGTGTTGTGGAGTGAAGCGCTGAGGTACAGGTTCGACCGTGCAATCCACCTGCGCTCTCATCGCCTCCGGTCTTCTTGACAGTGTCTTGACACCTGGTCCAGTGGGGAGAGAATCCTTGGTGTGTCCTTAGGTCATCTGGCGGTTTCTAGGCTAGTTGCTTAGGTAGTTCTTCTTGGGCATTTAGCATACTCTATCAGCCTTCTTATACGCATGCAGTATGCTCTCGGGTATATTGACCCTAGTATGAGCATTCTGGCGGCTCCCGGTCCGACTCCGTACCACGGCTGCTTAATGCGTTTTCTGTACTCCAACCTTGCCCCAGCGGTCGTGTATTAATATCACCCCGACCTCGTTGAGGTTTTTATATTTGGGAGAAGGGACTACGCAAATCTGCAAAAGCACCCATTAGGGGTATACTGGTCCTCTAATTTCAGTGGTTATATTGTTGTCTCTGATTCGATTGAAAATTTGGGCAGGCTCCGTTGGTGTCAACAGTTAATACAGATGACGATCGGTCTGGATGAAAGCACTGGATTCTGACCCTCAATCTTGAGTATGCAACGTTCCCAGCATTTACGTCATTTTTGGTTTCAGTTCGCGAGCTACCAGTGAATTAGAATAATTGCGACTGTTGTGGCATTTATAAGTCCTAAATAATGTTTTAGCTCAAATTCCTAACTGAATTAGAAATACGCAGTTGTAGTAGCCAAACTCACTGGCTCTTATAAATAAATATACAGATATATTTGCTTAGGCATACATGAATCTTCCTGGCAGCCTGTCAGAAGGTTCAGTGCAATGCTTTCATTCTGAGAGGAAGAAAAATGTTCATTTGCAGGAACAAGAATTTTGTTTGTCTAATAACTCATTCTGCCGCTGGAACATCGCATCTGAAATATCAAAATGTTAAGATAGCGGAGGCACTGAAGGCTGAAGTAGTTAGAGGCTCCAGTAGCTACGTCTCCGTTCCGTCGGCAAAACTGACTACACACTACCGCAGATAATAGATGGTGAGATTGTCGTCCTGTTGATCATGTCTGATCTGCTAATGGTCAAGACGCCATCATCGGTTTTGGTACTTGACGTGATAATAACTGAACAATCTGGCTCAGCCAAGCAGTCCCTAGATGTAATGTTCACTGGCACGTTCCTCGAAAGTGTAATTGGTCAGGAGAGGGGAACAATAC
>CACRXP010001275.1:40355-94817 GCA_902702965.1 Spirometra erinaceieuropaei
CGCATAAGTCCTTAATTGGGCAGCTTCATTTCCGGTGTCGGTATGGCAGTGATAATTCCCTAGCTGCTTGGCCCGCTATCGTTGTCGCTGGAAGCACTACTTACTCGCGTTCTCTAAGTAACAAACAATTTTGCTTAGGCAGCGTCCTAGAAACGAGAATGGCTGTGAGAAATCACTACGCTTCTATTACCTCTGACGATAAGTTCTGCCTTCTTAAACTTGAGAATGTGGTTGGATCACGTAGATTGGGACGCGCATTTTTCCTACTGTTAACCTATGCGTACTTGGGTATTCACATCAATGATAATCTTTTATGTTCTCTAACATACCTTCTAGATCCGCAACTGCATCAGATCCGGCGAACTACTCCGTACAGTCCTTGCAGTGATAACTGGTCTTTTGGCCTAACTATCTGGCATCTTATCGTTGCCACGGGTTTATCTGAGTCCTAAATTTTAATGAATTGCAGTAGTTGTAATTCAGAGAAGTTCTTGAGGTACTAGGATAGACGGGACAAAATGGGTCCAGTATGACTTGCTCCCTCGTTTTATCTTCGATGAACCGGCTGACAAACCTGAATGGATAAGCACTTGTGATGAGCTCGGCAAAAATATTTCAGTTGGATTATTTGATCATTCAGGTTCATCGCGGTGTCCTTGTGCGTCCTGTGTTTGTGGTCATTTGGGTGATATATATCAATACTTGGTCACAGTTCTCGTATTCCCAACCAACATCTTAAGGTTATCTCGATCTTTGTGACAGATGGATACGTTATTGGAGACCAATATATAGTTTCCATCCTCCTTCGTCTTAAGCTTTATGTGCAGAAAAACAGCACCAAGATATTTCTTCAATGCTAACCTTTAATTGCGTTCGGTGATAATGAATGCATCAAAAGTTTACTGATTTCGAAAATTAAGTTTGATATTTTAGAAAAACCGTGACCACGCGTTTCTGAATCAAAAATTGGATGGATCTGCCCATACAACTTCCATCGGCTCGTATGCTGTTCTTTCAAATATGCCTAAAGCATCTGCGATGGGTTCAAGTTATCCGAGTTTTCCCTATGTTTTTTTGCGTTATTTACTTCAGGCGGCCACTAGGCCGGAAATGGAGATCCCAATCGCGCTTGCCTTTGCCTGCATTCTTTCCCGCATATGTTAGTGGTCTTATTCGATTGTCTGCGAAGGCTCTAGATTGAGATGCACGACACAACGAGACGAGCATTTGTCTAATGTGGTCGGTGAGCACCATTTTTATGACATAAATAGCTTGGTCGGCTTTGGCCTGGTAGGTGGTTGCTCCTAATCCGGTCACGCAGTAAATGCGTTGGACAAACAGGGGGTTTATACTGGGTTCCGGTGGACGTTATTGGGGATGCGCACCCATAATAAATGCCGAAAATGGGGTGCGGTGGCAGGCCAAGTTGCAAGCCCATGAAACGCCAATTGGAATCCCAGTTGGGCCCTTTTTGTTGTTGCATGAAATCCTGGTCAGCGTCCGTTGTAAACCAGAGGGTGAGGATAGTACGCCTAGGCGCGGGTTCTCTTCATGCCAGACACTTGCGTTTTCTCCTTCCTCCGGTTCTCTTGACTCTGTTTTGACAGTGAATCCAGGTGGGGGAGGGAGAGCGCGGTAGATGCTGCGCAAGTCCACCTTCACTTTAAACTAATTCACGCACAAGTCCCCGTCCCTCCCCCACCCGGCTGTGAGGCACACTATAGACATCGTCGGCAATGACAGCCACTGCCGGGTGGTTTCCTGCTCGTGATCTCTGCCACCCATAAGTAACTTATTTGCTTTGGGAGGCGTATGGATCGCCATGCGCCTATTCATAATCAAATATATATGAGCGGCTTCTCATTTCATGTGAATGCTTCCCGCAAAAGAATATAATAAGCAATTTTAAATCAATTACGCATGTTCACACACGAACAAAGTCATCCCTATGTTTGGAAACAAACTTAATTACCCCCTAATGGCAAACCTCTCGATTGCATTTTCTACGTCCTAGGTAACAAAGTTACTGATGGGAAATTACTGTTGTCACTAGCATGGTGAAAAGCAGTCTGCCAAAATGGATGGAAACTAGTTTGTTCCAAAAGTTTTAAAGGATCCGGGTGGGCAACATACTTTTTTAGATGAAACAATTAACATAATAAAGTGTTAAATGGAGAAAGGACTTTGAGGTTAATGTTCCTTTTCGTAGGTTTGATACTCCTTTATCGTCAACTGAGTTATTAGGGTAACTACTACCATTTTATTTCCCGCAAAATGACTATAAAATAAGATAAAAGGCAATTTTCAGTTTTCAACCGTTCCTGTTGTATAAACTGAAATGACATTTCAGTTGATAAGACATGCTAGCGCGATTATTTCTATAACGGACCACTTAAGTGTTCTAGAAGTGGAAAGGTCAGGCTGGCCGTTAAAATGTCGAGAAACATTTTTACTGGGATGTTTATTTACTTCTTCTGGTATCTGGCTTTATGTGCCCGCCTTATCCACAACGGAATATGTTGGGTGTGTTAGGAATTGTTACGCTCACTGCCACCTCAAGTTTGGTTTAAACAGGATTGTAAACGGTTAAGCTCGACTTGTTTGCAAGATTATAAACGGGTAAAGGGAGATTTTTAAACCGTTTCACATTATGGGCATACACCTGGGACATTATGTGATAAAAGTCGGACACGATACATAAAAACGTTGACAACGCACTCAAAAAAGCACAACGCAATAATGGTTATAAAGCACAATTTGAAACGCCACAAACCTTGACATTCCCCATGTTTTAGTCGACAGACCCATAAAGGAACTGTTGGAGGTTTCTCCCATAATAGCCCGTGCGTACTAAGAAGAATCGTTTGGTCGTTCTCACGATATCATGTATCGTAAAGAAGATGTGATATCTCATTAACTGGTAACCGAAAGGATGAAGTATATTTTTGATTCGAAAAGATAGCTTAAGTAAGTTCGTAGTATTAATTAACATGCAGCATAATCCTAAAGTATTCCAATTGCATCGAGGTCACGGCTTATTTTCTGCCGCTTGCAAAAACTGCAGACTGCAAAAGCGGCTACTTAAACATCATGGATTTTTCCATTGAGTTCCGATGCTCTAATAAATTTGAACATATTTTATAGAGGAAACGCACAAAAACATTCCTTGTTGTACTTATTTGACAGAAAATGCTGTCCGCCTAAATATCATACTTCAGTTGAAAAGTTTCAAATTGTGTAAGTTTTATGATCATGAAATGTTCATTCATAATATACCGGCTTTGCTATTTACTAATTTTGCTTATGAAGTATACAACGATGTCTTCATCCACTGAAAAATTGCATGGGCTCTCCATGACCTCTTGCTAGTAGCGTAGAGAAATTTCCGATTTTTCTTAGATGAGATGTACACAGCGTGTAGTTTGGAAACCCTGAAAGCAGGCCAAATGGCGCGCCGCGTTCAAAGTTATCTTAAAATTGAAAAAGTCCTGTGATACCGAAAGACACCATTTCTTCAATCGCAAACTTTAACAAGACGGAATTTGCTATTAATTGGGTACGAGAGAGGAAATTTTTTGAGCATTTTTTCTTTAAAATATATTTGAATATCTAAACACATCGGAAGTCGATGAGAAAATCGATGTAATTTGAGCAGTCATTTTTACAGAATGTTGTTTTTGCAGGCGGCCAGAAAGAATCACGTTCAAAAGTCGACATCCTAATGTGACTGAAATATTCCAGAGTTACGTTGCATGATAATTACTATTACAACTCCATCCAAGCCATCTTTTCGAATCAAAAGGATATTTCGGAATTACGGTTAGCATTTCATGCGACATTATATCTACAGTGAGTGACGGATCTCATGAAATGTTGACTGAAATTCTGAAATGTGTTTTCGATTAAGAAGGATTACTTGGGCGCGGTTGCAATACTGATTATCATCCAGTATAGTCCTATAATATTTCGGACTTGGCAGGAAGTCAGCTTTTCAATACACTGTTTCTCAAACTCCTGTAGAAACCGTACTAGGTCAAACTTGACTGCGCAAGTAGCATGCATGTTCCCCATGGATTTTCGTTGGTCGTGCAAATTTAAAGATATTAAATACAAACGCCAAACAAAGATATACTTTCTTTCAGTCCTTCAATCCAGAATCACATCATATCTACATTGTGTGCTCGGCGAAGGAGCATTATCAGGTTTTAGAACAGTTTTTTGATTGCAGGACAATTTAGGCCTGATCAGCCGTTGCCTTAGCGCTTGGTGATTCCAGTCTACAATGTGCATGCGCTCCGCGCAAAGAAAGTCACATATTCTTCCATGCCTTTAAAAAGATGTCATATAGATTTCTTAAAACCTTGCAATAGTTGTGGACTGTGTTTTACATTTCATGAGGATCAGTGGTAAACGGACAGGTACGATACTATATGAATGGATATTGCACGGTCTTAAAAACCTCATAATCATAAACTTTATCAAAACCCAATTATACTCCTTCTTTGATCATGAACTATTAAGATAACGTGATTCTATATCGAACGACTGGAAGAAAGTTATTTTTGTTTGAGGTTTCTATAACATATGTTTGAGTTTGCAAGACCAACGAAAATCAATGGGAAACATGCATGCTAATTACGTAGTCGTTTTTTACCGAGTGCGATTTCCACAGGAGTTTGAAAGCAGTGTATTCAAAAGCTGACATACTGTCGAATCCGAAATATTATAGGATTATGCCGGAAGTTAATAAGTATTAGAACCGCGCCTAAGTAATTCTTCGTAAGCGAAAAGCATTTCATAATTTCAGCTAACATTTCATGAGATCGCTCACTGTACTTTATGTGTGACAGAAAGTTAACGTTTATCCGGTAGCTACCACCTTGTGTCGGCTTGTTGTCAGAAAAACAGGAGGACTTCGAAAACTGGGTCGTCGCCCCTGCTGCTGCGAAATAAGTCTACGCTTTCCTGTCGGTCGAAATGTATTTCGGAGCATGGCATGTGGAGGAAGGAGCAGCAATTTACGAAGAGGAATACCCCATGCTACGTTTATAAAGGAGTCAGCTGTCAATAAATTTGGAGCGGTCCACAAGAAACCGTTAACAGAGCAGACACTGCTGATTAGTGGTAAAGACTATACTCTTCTGCAGGGTAAGGCTTAAATGTATTTTGGAAGAACGACCTTTATTAGACTACTCAAACCGACTCCCTAAATCCAAAGTCATTTATCATATTTCTTACAAATACGGACAACAGACCATTGTTATTGGCAGAATAACATGTGAAATTATTACAGTAGAACAAGGTCTCTCAACTCGATCGTCCGCAGCAACAGCTAAATCAATTGTTATTCTCAAGGGTTCATCCCAATTTCGTGAAGCTAAAAAAATTTCGCGGTTTGCAGATAATTCAGTGTCTTCAAAGATCACAAATATAACCCAGAACAAACAAACCTTTTATTAATCATAAGGTCTGCTCTGAGCTTTAGAAAGAATAGGTATTTGGAATGAAATATATATCATGTAAACTGTTAAAAACAGCTGCTCAGATAGCATATTTTTGAATTTGCACGATATGTTGTGCCTAGAAGTGCAATCTCTCTAAATTCCTCGTTCATGGAAATGAGGCCTGTAATTCTTGGCTAAACCTATCGCACGGCGCATAACTAAACGTATAGTTTAGCTCGAAACCGTCTACGTTACTTTATCAGTTTCCGACATCTTTAATTTTTGCATAGGTAGATAGCGTAAAAGTGCACAAAGATCGACGAGCTGAAATATTATTTTTTCACTCACGCGAATCAGAAGTGGTTGATACTTTTAATATTTAAATTAACAAAACCCAAAAAAGATATTAGAACGGCAAGCGTCATAATTAATCTATCGGACAATCTCGGTGACGATAGCACACCGCATCTGATCTAAAAATGTTCTATATTGTATTGGACCTTTGAAACCGCGTGTTCAAGGCATATTGTAAAGAGAGAATACGTAAAAAACGTTACCGTGCGTGTTCCTATGTGCCGATATTAAACATATCATTCCAGATTTGGTCAAGGCAACCCTAGTTGACAGAAAATGTAGCATGATGACCTGATTTGGACCCCAACCTTACTACCCCATGTTTTGAACGCGAAAATTTAGAGTTTTATAGTTCGGGTCCCGAACATGATCTTTTTTGCCAGAACAGAAGTCCTTCTAGGACAACAGCCAAGGGGGTTGAAATCCGAGCTAGTGTTGACCACAAGTAAACTGTCTTGGCTATCAGAGGTGGAATCATTCTGCAAAAATATCGACCACCGCAGGTCGAGAAGTTCCCTTGGAATCCAGGCAGGCTATCAGGCAACAGAATTTGGTTCTGGCAATTCCTGGATTCATCAAGACACATTTTCAGTAAATAACACGCAATATTTTGGAGCTGCTGAAGGCATGAGACCAAAAATCATTAGCCAGGATGGGTATTTGACTTTTTTGAGGGATCTGCTATTATCGGAGACATCAGTTATCCTAGACGTGATGTACTTATTAATCATTTTGACTAAGACCATTTCGCTGATGCCGTTTGCTGTATATTTCTGTCTCTGCTCCTCTAAAACGAGCTAGGCGGTAGGTATGCTGAATCAACATAAGGGCTGTATCGGAACCGGTAGCTGTTATTTGGAATGCACACCCATAACAAATGCCAAGATTCGGGGTGTGACGGAACACACAGGCGAAGGCTCACGCGGCGCCAGTCAGGATCAAAGTCATCTTTCTTGTCCGTTAAGTAAATTTCTGATCCGTGTACGTTGTGAACCAGGGGGTGTATTGGCACGCCTAGGTGAGGGTTTTCGCCGTGCCAGATACCTTATCATTCACGCGTAAGCCACCGTCCCTGCTCTCACCCCGCTGTGGAGCACATGGTGAAAATCGTCGGAAACAGCGGTCAAAATGTCCTATATTACTGTCTTAACGTCGGCAAAATCTTCTCAACTCGTTTCTCTTTATGCGTGCCCTCCGCAATCATCATTTTCCAGAGGATTTCACTTCCAGCCTAGAACCAAGTCGCTCCCCTATTCTCACTTGTGTTCTGTGCATAAACATTCTTTTTTCATTCCGTCATGCACTGGACTGGTGTCGACTGCAAATTTTATATTCCAATTATTTAAAGTCTTTTAGTTCTTAAAAACGTTATTTGAGAAACTAGAACTATCTTAACTGACAAAGTCATATGGGCTACGGTCATAACCACCTATATTTTCCATCTTAGTTCGAATGTCAATTTTACCATATGTGGGTTATTAAAAACCTTGCTGTTCCTCTATCAGCTGTTTTTGTCAAAAACAAAATCTGGCGAAATGACTAATATCGATGACTTATAGGAAGCGTGCACCTGCAGAAATAAATTTATCCAGTTTTCTTTAAAACTCAACTTGCCCTTCTCTGTGAACGCGTAGGTGAAATGTGCCTTGCCAGACGTGATGCATAATTGAGAAAAACTGAAAAATCCAATTAACACAACAATAGTGCTCAAACCAGAAATCGGCTTTCTGCTCGTAAATAAAATAGTCATCTCGTTAGCGATAAAGAGGCCAAACTAGTGGCGTTAGTTGCCACAAGAACGCGGTTCCCATGGAAATGCGTGTGGATGATTTATCTCATCGCTTTCTGAATTTAGATGCCTGATTTATCACACAACGCTTTAGCTTTATCCTTTGTGCAACGTAACGTTGATGTGCAATCTCATGAAACGTTAACCGAAATTCCGAAATATTTTTTCGGTCCAAAAAGATTGCCTGAAAAGGGCTGCAATACTGATTACCGTACAGAATAAATCTAAAATCCTTCAGTCATACCAGAATGCCAGCTACTGAATGGACGTTTTCTGACCCTCTGGAAAACTACTCTTTAAAGACTGACTGCTTATGAATTACGAAATGTTCCCATTAATTTTCAATGTCTTTATAAATTTAGCTATATTTTGCAGAAAACGCACATGAAAATATTTTGTCTTGAAGTCATTTTGCAGCGAGCTGGTTTCGAGTCCAAAGTGTCCGCTTGAGAAAGGAGTAGTTTTGGAAAAATTTAGAACTACCTAAGCAGTCATTTTTACTGAGTGTAGTCTCATAGGACAACCGAAATAATACTTATTCAGAATCTGGCTGATAAAAGTTAGGATTATGCTGTATGATAACTAAGGCTACAGCATTACTTAAATGGTCTTCTTGGATCGAAAATATACTTCAAAATTTTGGTTACCATTTCACGAGATAACACATACGCGGTATATTTCAAGAAGCTGCAAGATCCTTTTTCGTAGCCGTACCTGTTAGGGGTTAGGGTTAGAGCTCGGGGTTTGGGGTTAGAGGTTAGGTTGGGATTGTCCACTGCAGGTACGACTACGAAGTAAGATCCGACCAAAACAAGTCTAGAAAAATTAAGGCGCACTAATGTCTATTTTTATTCTCTGAATAGAGCGAAAACTAACAAATGTTAATGCGTTCTGCGGTGCGTAGGTTTAATAACTATACTAAGCTAGACAAACCACTAATAAAGTTTAATTCCAACGTGTCTGTCTCAGTCAAAAAAATAGAAAAATGGGCACTTGGACCAGATGAAGCGTTAAAACTGATCCTAGCCCGTTGAATAAACGCAAAAAAGGGAATTAATTTTAATTTTCATATTTCAAACCGATTCTAGAGTTGTTTATCAACATCCAACTGTCATTTAGCTGACGCAGATATGTGGGGCTGTTAGATTAGTGACCTCACACAAACTCTTGTTTGAATATCCATTTGTTTCTCAATCTGAATAAAATATAAGACAAATATAACGTAAGTGAATAGAATCGAGATGCGATACAAACAGACCTTAAAATATGAAGAGGACAAGAGCATGGAGTTATCTATCTCTGATTATCGATCGTTCGTGCCGTTTAGACCGCATTGTTTTGGAGCTGAGTGCACGAATCTGCGGATCAAAATAATAAGTCATTAAATTTTAACCCAACCTGCGACTCGCTGAAACCAGAGTAGAATAACCAGAAAGTCTCACGCCGTAGTTTAATGTTGCGCGTAGCGTTTAATTTGGCAATCTGTTCTTAAGTATTGAAGGCGTTTGACCCATCGGAAAAATCAGCGTGTAAATGCATTTCTAGAATGCCACTTACAAATATTTAAGGTATTTCGCACTTATGTTGGTCGTTACTTTCAGGGAAAAATTTCAATAAATCATTACATATCATATTTTTGCCAAACTAATTGTATAAATGCACAGCCATGGCCTATCTCTGCAAATTAAATAGTAAGAAATGAGACGAACTATCTAGCACAAAAATATCCTAGTCTAAGTAAAAAGAATCCAAAAGAGTGAAAATGAGAGAGTTTAATTCCAGATTTCAAAGCAAGTCAGTGACTAGCAATCTAACGAATAGCATATATTCATGACATCTTACTTATTTACCAACTTGGCCTGATGTTTTGCCTATTGACGCTTATAACATCTTTTCGCCAAAAATGTACGCAACGGAGAAAATCGTTTTCAACTTCACAGCTAAACAATACGGGTAGGCAAAGCATGCACTCGTTTAACGCTTACCTATTATGGTAGAGAATATACACTTGCAGTTTTGACCACAATACATTTAAACAGTTAATTTCGCCTGGAAAAACACTTCGTGTTAGCGGAGTCCCTTTTGATGCATAGTTTCAAGAACTCTTTATAAGTTCATTTTTTGTTTAGCATGATTGCACTTTCGGCGCCTACCCAATTTATACATCCAGAATCGCGCTGGGTCTGGACATGCCTCCCGTTCCTCATGTACTGTTATCAAAACCAGCCAAACGAGCACTCAAGGGCGCTTATGTGTTTCGGCCTAATAACCTAAAGACGAAAATCATAGTGGCCTTGGTAGCATTAATTCTAAGTGGTTTGTCAGCCCAAACAGCTGTAAAGAGTGCCAACCGTACAGCATAGTATGTGGAAATTTCTGTTGGGTTTCACAGCAATGTATTATTTGCCAAAAGAAAAAATAACGAAACGCGGTTTTATATTTTGTATGCCAATCGTTAATGAAGACTCATTTCACTATATTTTTAACTTGATATGGCCGTCATAGTTGTCCTTCACAAGTTTACATATTCGTATTATCCGACGTTTTTTCGAATGATCACCTAGATACTTTGTGTGCATGATAGGATTGAACGAGAAAAAACTGGGTGATGAAACGGAGAAATGAATGACAGCTATTTTAAGGGCAGGTGTATTCATCCGTTGGCATGAACTGTTGTGACCACAAGGACGATCAGACATGAGTGTTATCTAAATACGTAGTTGTTATTTTTAATTATTCTAGTGAAAGCCACACGTAAGGTGGTATAGGATGACCATCGCAAAATTTGCGAACGTAGACAAACTTTATTAAATTTGATAAAACAGCCTATATTAAGTGGTGCATAGTCACATGTATCATAAGTTTTGTCAAAGAAGAAGAAAACGTTTAGAGCATTTGGTGTCGCACAGCTGCCACTCTGGGCTTCGCAGCACGGCAACCAAAAAGCACCAAAGTTTTAACAGGGCTTAACTCGACAGTGCATCATGAGATGCGCCGTAGATTTATCGTTAAGTCCTGCCGTGTGCTCTGCAATAATTGAGGGGCTACTTTAGTCTCTACGCGTCAATTAGTCTATGTCAACTTATGCATAGCTATCGGATGCTAAATATTCTAAGATCTCTGTCGACATTTGGTTCATTCACTTTGTTTGTGTGTACAAATACGATTATGTTAACATTCTTCTGAGCATACAACACTTAAATTTGATAGTCCAGTGTCAGATTTATAGGTAAAATATCGCACATTTATTTGTGCAGAAGTATTTTTTGATGAGCGAAATCGCGAAGGCCAACAGCCTACTGACTGCAAATTCTAAGATCAGCCTTTTACCGATAGGTTCATGAAATCAGTCAAATTTATGATGACTTGACTACTAGACGAACGCGATTTTACCGCATAATCATAGCGTAGACTTAGCAAGTCCTCCTTCTAAATAATAACCCGTTGGGAGCATTTTCTGAAAGTACAATTAAATTCCGTCGGTTGCCTCCTTAACATGTCCTTATGGACTGGTGGAAAATTATTTTAAGGTAATTAGAGCGGGAAGTGCACAAATACAAAACATGTGTGTCTTTCATTTTAATGGCTGATCGCATCAAACGTAGGAGAAAACCTTTTGCAAGGCAACAGTTCACATGTTTACGAAACATACAATAGGCTAAGTATGTAATCTTATCGCGTTTTGACCAAAAATATTTCGAATGTTTGATCAGAAGAAATTCAAAGATATCACACATTTAGAGATCGAAATGCAAATGAGTTACCTCAACACCCTTCCAGAAACAATATACCATGTCGTATGAAAAAATTAAACGATTAACGATTTCACGTTTGAAATGACTTCTATATACTGTTTAAGCCGGATTAACGGAATGCCTACAAATTTTTATATCCACGCTTAAGTTCTCGTGTTGCCAAGTCTACTTTGAAAGCTGCTAACTTTTTTATGTTGATCGACTCCATTTAATAATTATTTGAATGGCGCGTTTTCGAAAGAAGGAAAATGTGTTGCATCTTCCTTATTGAATAATATCATTAATATGGTCTCTTGAGATCAGGTGTGCGAAATCTTCGAGGCTAAATTACTTAGAATAACACAGAATCAAAACACCCGAAAAGGAAACGGCTCTGTTTCTGCAAAGACACGAAAATCTCACCTCTCGCACTCGCGTTTTTTCCCCTTTCGGACGTACTCATATCTACTGAACCATGGACGGACTTCTAAACTAGGACGAAGACAGTCATATTGCTACTTGCATGCAAAGAGAAGTGCACGCTGGCGGGCTAAGGTGTCCACACTTAGGTATATTTGCGTTAAATGAATTTAAACAAACTTTCTATCCGAACTCTTTTTTGAACAGGATTTATGTGGCAAGAAAAAACAGTAACCATTTTCATAGACTTAATAAGAAGAAAGGGCGCTATGGCCACGACCGATTTTACAAAAACTGCTTTGGTACCTAGAAAGAAACGGCTAATAACCATGCGGAAACGTGAAAATCCGAACATTAATTTGTCAAATAGCAATAAAAGCTAATTGCGACGATGTTTTCCAGGTATGGTATATGGGTTTATAGTTCATGGCATTTGATGAAAGTGCAGAAATCACTTATAACGCAACTCCCATAGGAACTTGAAAAATAAACTGCACACATTTTCTTTAAATCACTTTCATTTAGTCGGAAAAAGGGGAAACGTTAAGAGGATTTTTTTTCGGTACGCTTAGAGTAGGTGGGTTAACTCATGAAATGTCAACCGAAATTCCAAAATGCGTTTTCGTCTCGAAAAGATTAATTAAGTAGTGTTGTATTACCATGCAGCATAATTCTATAATGATTCAGTTACCTTGGTGATGCGGGCTCATGAATTAACTTCTTTCTGACTGCATGGAAGAAGACGTAATTTTCTACCGAATGAGCAGGAGAGCAATTACTTTTATGCATGTTTTCCATGAAATATAATTTAATTTCCAAGAGCATCGAAAGACATTGAGAAAAATGAACGCTACATATGGGATTATTTTTTACAGAGTATGTTTTCGCGAGCAACTGAAAAGAAGTTCGTTCGAAAGCCGGCATCCTGAGACAACTTAATTTTTGTAGTTATGCTGCAAGACTATTTTTACAACCCTACTTAAGTACTCTCTTCGAAACGAAAACGCATTCCGGAATTTTGGTTGATATTTCATGAGTTAGCCCACCTACTGTATTATCTCCGGGTTTATTTTTCTATATCGTCTGTTTCCACTTTTAGAGGAGACTTCTATGCAGTGCAATTAGTAAGAACACCTACCTTATCAGCATTGTTTTCTTTGACACCACGCTTTCAGGTTACTAAGAAAGAGTTTTTGTCGTTGACTGAAGCGCGCGAGTCAAAGATACATACATTGCTAATGTTTCACTGACTTAGATGGGGCACTGTGTGCGGGACAGGCTTTACGAATATGTGTTATTTATCTTCGTTAACCAGTGATACCAGAAATGGCCACTCCAACGTTCCTGTTTTTGTCGCTAAACACTTATTATTTATTCATAGCTAGTCACTTTGCAACCGCCTAAGAAGGTTGTAGACTCCCGGCCACAATACAAAGCGGAATAGCTACCTTCGGTCCTATGATCGGGGTAAACTAACGAGTACCACTGTCATGAGTTTAAATACTTTCCATTTCAGCCAACATGACCCGATCTCGTTTGTGCAGTGATAAGGCCAAGGATGAATGGCTAAGTGGCTGGGGGCAGAGGTCTCGGGAATATAATCCTGGTATTGGGCTAGTACTGGCTGATGATGGAGCATAAGCCAGAAATAGCCGTTTCGGTGTCCCAGTGTCTCTCGGTAAATGCTTCCAAATTTTATTTTTGAGGTTTAACTGACTCGGATGTAAGACTATTCTACACATCTGCGATTCACAGACGTCCAGACGTTATACCGCATAAGAGTAACATTCCATAGCAATGCCAGTAACTTTTATGTGTGTGGATGTGCCATGGATAGGATATTTCTTTCCTTAATTTTTCGGACGCTGAAAACCCGCACCTAAGCTTGCCACCACACCGGCTCGGATCCCGCTGAGTGGGAGGTCCATAGTGGCTACATGAGCAAGGACCCATCGCCACCTGAATCTCAGTCCACCCAACACACTAACACACACCAGGCTGACTGCGGGGCCCGAGTTATGCCGTCAGTTTGCAGCCTTCCAAACCACGGTTTTTAGCGCACCGTGGTAGTTTCAAGCGCGCCAGATTTTTAATTTTGAGGAACGTGCGCTTAGGCCATCGACCTCAGTCACTCCCTCTCTCTTCTTTTCCGTGTACCAGTTGATTATCCGAACCGGTTAGTCGTCTGGTGCGGGGAGTGGGCGCAGTGACTGATAAAGCTAGAGAGCTCGTCTCGCGCACCGCATTCACGACTTGGTCCCTAACTACACACGGCTGAATTGCGCACATAAAGGGGTTGGCCGTTCGGAGCTCATTTACGTGAGAGTGCCATTAAGAAGGAATCATTGAAGCCCGACACAGCTCACCAGTCGGCCGCTCAACACACAAGCACACACGGGGTTGACTGTGTGATCTGAGTGGAATTGTCAGTTGACAGTCTTCGAAGCCACAGTTTTTAGCGTCTCGCAGTAGTCTCAAGCGCGTCAAACTGCTTATATTGAGGAAATATGCCCTGAGAATCGAACTCACTCGGCCCATGCCTTTCTGAGCACCAGTTGACTGATTGGTCAGTCAACTGGTGCTGAGATCGGAAGTGGGGATAACTGCCATTCAAGCCTCCCATCAAAGTATAACACAAACGGAAGTACGCCGACAGTGATAAGTGAGTCACAAAAGCCCTCCTCTTCGCTCCGTATTCATTCTTTGCCTAAATAATGTCTTTCAAATGAACATGGTACATTTCAGACTAATGTTTTCCAAATATGAGACGTCGCACCGAACGGACGACATTGACTTCGTAGGCTTTGGTAGACTTTTTATGATAATTAAGGGATTCAAAGAGACACACGGCACTGTTTGCAGCATAAATGGCGCCCATTCAATTTCAGGAAGACACTCCTGCTCCATTGTCTGCGCCTACAGCCTGCAGACCATACGCACAGTATTGGCCGGCCAAGCATCAAGCCATATAGAGCTCCTGAATGAGCGGAAATGTGCAATTGAGGACGTTTAGGTGATAACTCCAATCATTATAAACGTCATACAATGATCACGGCTCCCACGACGAAAAAAACTCCCTCTTTTTGTATTTCCGGGTATAAAATACCGGGTAGCTTTAGCAGACTAATATTTGAATGGTTCAACGGCGACACGATATTTGCAACGCAGAAAGCGAAACGTCTAGAATCGTTGGAGTGAAAGACAATATCTCGTAACAATAGTCCTGCAGTCTTTTACAAAAATACACTCACAAATGTGCACAAAGGGAATAAAGCATAACTGAGGGTTTAGATAATTAATAATATTACGAGTAAGCTGTCATGTTGCTCCCAATATTACCAAACTATCATAACAAAATCTGCATTTATAAGGTCACCCACCATATTTAAATCAAATTTTCAAGTCAGTATGACAAGTTTTTTGCGTGTTCTGACTGCAAACTCACAACTACATTCTGAAGGACACAACCTGCGAAAAGGAAATAGGTTTACTATTACAAAATATTGGAAAACATTAAGTTATGACATAGTATTCTTCATACGAAAAGGCAGACCCAAACTATCATTAAATGCCGAAAGGCCTCGGTCAAAGCTAGTCAGTTTAGGAACTTAGATTAAAGGTTATCAATTCTTTATGCGCGTGCAATGACTGTCTGACACAAACTGCACACGAAGGATTCATAAGACAGAGTCATATATCCGCCGCCCTGAACTCCGAGCATGGCATCAACTTTATTCTAATTCCAGTAGATGTGCGACTTCATGTAACTTTAATTGGGAATCTGAAATGTAATCTCGACTTGAAAAGACTACTAAGGTACGGTTGTAATATTAATTATCATGCAGCACAACCCTAAGATCTTTCAGCCGGCCTTTGATTGAGCTTTTTATTGGCCGTCCGAAAAACTGTATTCTGTGAAAAAGGACTACTTAAACAGCAGGGCTTTTCTCAAATGTACTCTCTTCATGTAGAGAATTTGGGGAAGAAGCAACTTGCAATCAAATGAGCGCAAGAAGGGATATTGATGCGCACGTTTCCCAAAAAATATAATTGAGGTGTAAGAACATCGAAAATCAGTGGGAGAATTTCATACTGTATAAGTGGTCATTTGTTACAGCGTGGTTTCTTCTAACGGCCGAAAAGAACCTGAATCCTGCTATGACTGAAATATATTAGGGTTATTGTGCGCGGTAGTTAATATCAAAAACCCCAATTAAGCTATCTTTTCAAATCGAAGAGGTATTTCGGAATTTCGGTTAACGTTTCATGAGATAGCACATCTATTGCATAAGTCACTGGTCCGAGACCGAACATTCCGATGAGCAAGACGACGCTCTATTCCTTACGTTGCGATACTCGCAATGCCCTGATCGTTTTGACTTTAAAATCAAGATGCTTTGTGATGTGGGGAAAACGCGAGTACATTGATCGTCGCTTTAAATATTTAGGGAATTAGAAAGTTGTCTGAAAGCCTTTTTGCGGGACCATCACGGACAGAAAAAAGAGCGTGTCCTGGACAGGCTTTCATCAAATAGAATATTCACTTACTAATTATGATATCGTGAAAAAATGGAGCTCCTCAGTGCTCGCTTTTCGCACAACGCAATATCTCCTTCAGGTGGCATCAGTCAAGCAATACATCCCAAAGTGGCCCCATAGTCGCTTTTCCTACCTCTTACCACCCCCTGTTTACATCCTCACTAATAGTAGCTGACTACCTGCCAGTCAATCTGGGCTCTGTAGGGGTCTGAAAGATACCACCAATCTTTCGAAAAACAAGGTGAATTGATTGGCAGGGCTCCGAGGAACATCTGGTACGCTGACGTGACGTTCGGTTTGTTTATTCGTACTCAGCAATGTCCACTGTCGGTCTCGCCTGGCCATAGGAAATCTACATACACATCTTGCCGATAGAAGTCGATTCCAGAAGTAGTTTCACCTTTTGAGACAGCCTCTGTAATATACAGTCAAGTGACTTATTCCCGTCAAACTAACGGTAAGTTATGGTGCTTAGAAAACTCACGAATAACAAGCGACCTTCAAACGTTTTTCGGCTAAAGTGAAAAGCAAATTCTATTTACGCTGGCATATTTATATGTATCTATCCAGTGCAGGAGAATCGCTTGGTTAAGGAACCATTGTTTTTATAAATGGAGCAGCAGTTACGTTTATTGATCCTCATTGATTCATGTTCCCAAGAATATTAAATTTGATGCTGATTATTTACCATGCACTACTAAGGTCTTCCCCGCCTTGTGAACGTCATAAAACCCACTTGACAGTCTCGCTTTCTGAAGAGCAATGAGATAAGCCAGCATATGTGTCTGGAATCCACAGCAATCATTTATGCCTCCCTCAAAGTAGACAGACTGATTCATTTGCACGAACAGTTGACTTCGTTCTATAAAGATTGTATGATAGTGAACCCTTGATATCGAATAATTTCACATTTCCTCTGGTATGCACGTTGTCTTGCTGTAAGCCAATTACTATAATTTGTAGAATTATTTAAATTTCAGGTCCCGAAGTTCAAGGAAATCCGAGCTGCATCGTCTAGTGCAAGATTTTTGATTCCTTTGCATCTGCACGAGTTCCGTCTTCTGAATATGCGATATCCGTTACACACAGTGTCATGGGACCAAAGCTGAAATCATTTTAACCCAAAAGCTCGGAACAGCATCAAGAATAAACTATTTGTTAGTTTTTAGTGGGCATAAAATAAGCCGCAAGTCGGTTTCGTTCAGAGCTACCTTAACTCCTGACCTGCTAAAATTTGCTTCATGTTAGAGGGGTCAGTGGATCCAATACATGCTCAACCTAATGTTTAATGAGATGACCATTTCTGGTTTTGTCGTAATTGGTATAAGAATTTTTCTTGGATGGAAGCGAATTTTTCTTGTCTATAAACCGAATCATCGTTTGCATTTGGTCAAAGAGCGCCACTCATAACGTCGCTGAATAAACAACATAAGCTTTTAAGCGATCATCACAGATGATGGAACAACTAAATATTACATCAAAGAAGAAAGCGCACTGCTGTTTTAGTGTCCAGTAAGAAATGAGACAGCATACCAGACTGCTTAAAGAACTTTTTTATCTGATCGGTCGAGACTAGAAATATCACACTCATGTTTCTCATTATGAAGGCAATAGAATAACTGATAGACGAGACTGTTCGCATATTATGCCCGAGGCCAGTCATTACTTGATCTGGCTTCGTCAGATATAGGCCTTTTTCTCTAGGGATAAACGAGTATGATAAACCAAAAGCCCTATATTCCTAAGAATTCATTATGGTCGGATTATGTCAGTCTTTGATAACTGTTGGAACGAAATTTCTGTCACCTTCTCCTACTGAACCAGCATTAATTTGATCTTTCTTCGACAAAGTACACCTTTGTCTGTAAAGCCGAGGAGCTGTGAGTTTTTTAGGCAATTCTTTGCGTGCCGTGTTCTATTTTCTTTGTTGATGCATAGAGGGTTTTCTTTTATTTTCATCTGAAGATGTAAAGAAGAATGGACTGCGGCTGCCTTGCCTTGGTCGGCAAAGTGAACTTTTTGGGAATAAACAACTGAAGAAGGGGCATCCTAAGTTAGGTTTGAAAGATTGGTTCAGGATTTGCTGAAAGGGATATATTTCTGCGGTCGGGAATTGTTAGGGACGTAATACACACAACGGACTTCTGCAAAAGTGGACTTACGGTGCGAAAATCAATTGAAATTTGAATAGTGACCTTGTAAGTAGAAGTCGCTTCCGTGTGTGATGGAACCAGGGTCATTTAACTCTGGAATACTGTTTTATGCTTTTACAGAAGTCTTCAGACCTTTGTTCCGCAACGATGAAAGAAAGTATTCCCTTGATTAGTTGTTGCTGTGATTTGATACGCACTTTCTTGCGCTCTTGAAAGTTCATTTCCCACGTTCTGGTAGTTTGCTCGGTCCCACTGATATACTTCAAAATAGGATGTTTATTTTTGTCTACTCTAAATACATTTTGGGAGACCACATTTCGGACAATCTCGTCGTTAATTCTCCCACTGGTCAGCATGTTTAAAGATTTACCTTGCGTCTCTTGGTATCATGAACGCAAATCCAAATAACAGGCGTAAATTTCCTTTCCCAGCGGGTACTACAAACGTGTGTAACATCAGGGCTTTAAAGAACGCGTATGGAAAGTCAGCATGGTTATAGCATACACATGAGCGTCTAGGAAATCATTCAGTGGAATAGCGATGGTACCATAATCTGGGTTGCTCGCCTAAACACCCCTTTCATTTCAATCTTCACACTGCTCGCGGAAAAAAGTGAACTTTTACGCCAGGCTAGTACGTGGGTAGAGAAATTGGGCCAAATTTTTGACAGTTTGTTTCCAGTAAAGGCACTACGAATTTATATACAAGTAGTGCGTTAGACGTGGACTACCAAGAATTCTAACTTTATGCATTTTTCTACATTAATTTACCGAATTCCCTATACACCTGAGGTAGTTTAATATATCAGTGCGTTTGTTGCTAGTAGCCTGGGAAGAGAACGTATTTTTAAGAACGCTTCGCGCAAGTGCCTGTAGAGTAATACCGTATTAAAGTTATAAACGGACTTCGGTTGATAATAGCCTATTAGTCCCGGCCCAAGACTCTTTGCTAGATATCGAAAACAGTTAGTTCTCAAGCGGTAATAGCAAAATAATTTTATCTCGTATTTGTCGTACGTCTCGAGTAAAACTGCAGGTCTCAATTGGAGTCAACAAAGTTTGTGTGGCAGCAATTCGTTTAGGAAGTGGACGCTGTAATAAGGTAAAATTTTTAAATTGCACGAAGTCCCTGCTCTTGAGAAAATAAAGAAATTTCGCTTGCTTTGGGTATTTCTAATCATATGTAAAAGCAATGAGGTTGTAGCGGGCAGCCATAATGACCGGTCTGGCGTCCCTGTTCAAGACCTCGCTGCCTCAAGTTCATTCACCCCTTTGTTGTGTGCCGTTTCAGAGGCACTGACCTGAAGTCACACGACCGACAGCTCGGGCATATCTGCGTCCGCATAGCCGCAGCTGCCCATGCGCCACTTGAGTGCGCCACCCCCTGCACCAGAAAAAAAAGCCACTGGGACACCACCCCTCGGCAAATGAAACACACACCGATTAGAGACCACTTGAGCTTGGTCCACGAGCCTACAAGAGCGGTTGCCACTACTGTCCTAAGGATTCTTAGGCATGACTGGACACAGTTAACACCAGCCCTGGCTTCGTCAGCGGCCACTGCCGCCTGAGAGGACAACTCCGCGTTCTGTGCACAATAAACCCCTCATTTTGGTGCATTCCGTCTTCTCCTTCCAACACGGGATTTGACTTGATAAGACTAGCTCACAGACTACACACGTTCTCACTGCTGTGCCGCCACAAGGTCACCTGCAGAATTTTAAGAAGCCCCAATACCGTCGTTTTATTCTGATTTATTTTAAAGGGATCCTTCATTCCGGACTTCATCTAAGGGGATGCAAACAAGACTGAGCATACGGTCCAATTAATAATTCTTGGTTCCTTATTCTGATTATATACGACTTCGCACTCTTTCCCGCTCTCCTGATTTTATTCAACCTAGCATGTGAATTTTGAATGTTACCAAAATTCTGTATTTTACTGAATTTAATTACCAGAATTAATCATACCGCTACGAAATACCCATAACTTGCTGCATTGTTATCGTCCATACAAAAACGTGAAAGTGATTTGAATTATTCTTTAGTATGCAGGTTGCTGTTGAGCACTGTTTGACGACAGGTGGAAGCTTTGGCGACTTCATGTTTTATGTTCGACTACGTTCTGTTTAAACAAGGAAAATTTAAAAATATGCTTCTAGAAATTAACATGCGTCTGAGGAAAGGATACTCAAAAGGTTTTTAGATGACAGCTGGTGGAATTGGTTCTAAGAAATTATATTTGTTTTGCAGGATTCGCAAGGCATTGTTTGCACTACTGAAAAGGAGTTTAAAATCTTCCTAAGCAGCGCCAGATAATGGAACTGGGGTTTAAAACCCATGATTATCTATCCATTCATGTCCATATTAAACATATGCAATTCACCCTATCACGCCATTGCGAAGTGACTGGAAGAAAGGCTTAAACCGGTTCGACACAAAGGAGCACCATGTAGGCTACAGGAGTCATTCGAATTCATCGATCCCATAAGAAACACAAATCTCAATGGGATGTTCACTAATATTCCTCTCATAGAAACGATAGAACATTTATATGACGAGATGGTAAAGCAGGACTTTTCAATCAGCATGTCAGTCGGAGACCTGAAGGAATAGCTCTTTCACCTCAACTTAAATGTTCAATTGAGATTCGCTGGTCATCTCTACCATCAGATCGACGGTATAACGATGAGATCATCCCTTGGACCTCTACTAACTGATGTCTTCATGGGGAAACTGGAGGAAAACCAGTTCTGCCCAATTCTAAAGAAACTTCATTTCTTTCGCAATAGCAGATAAAAAGCTTGATTTGAACACCCTGTTGGATGAAGTGAATAATGCTCACCCAACGATGACCTTCACGCTGAAAAAAGAGAACGGGTAGTGCTTTCTTTTTCCGGACGCCGTACTTGGTAGATCTCCGGACGTTACAATTCGTGGAAGTGTATTTCGCAAGAAAACACGGACAGGAAATACACACAAAGTTTTACAGTTTTGTCCCGTTAAGTCAAAAACTAAGCTTAGCTCGCTGCCTCATCAAACGCGGTAGGAGAATATGTACACTTGATACCCTGGAGAACGGACTCACCATTATACAAAACACCCCGTGAGAGAGCGGCCTTCCCTAGAAGCTAATCAGTAAATAAATAGAAGTGCGTCCTCCAAAATCGGACGTGCCTACGACTGAGGAGAGGGAGTTGTTTATCGCACGGCGATTTTGAGGTGATCCGGGGAGCGAACTTCTACCCCATAGCTTAAACGCTGCTATCGCGCATATAGTCAGTCGGTAAGATAAGATTAGTTTTCAAAGCATTCCATTTCTTTGTCTTAAAGTAAGGACCGAATGCCCGTTCAGAGCTTCTTAACGTGCATCTACGCCCTCACTTGCTCCTGTGGGACAGATTGTATGGGTTGAACATCTAGGCGTCTATCCAAGCAGATACGAGAGAACCATCCTGCCTGGCTAAATTATGGTATGCAGAAGTCCATCTCTAGTGCAATTGGGGCTTACTTGGTTGACAGCGGCCACCGGATAGACGTCAACCAAGCCTTTCGAGACGTCTTTAAAGTGTCGGCGGGGCATTCCACTTTCCTGCTTTAGCGGATACATGCGACGGCAGAGTCAGTGGCCATTCGTTTAGTTGATCCAAACGTGGACTCGCATAAAGCGTCTATAGAGGCCCTAAAGCTCCCCTGTCCAAAAGACGAACCCAGTATGCATGTTCTCATATCCTAAACCACGCTACAGCGACGAAACAGAGGCATACGTAATTGCCAGACACGTTCCTGCCTCTCTCTAAGTTAATGACAGAGCTAGACTATAAAACCTGGCCTCTGAACGCCCTCAAGCCTCTCCCCAACACCTACAGTTTATTGGCTGTTTAACGTTTGCTACCCTACCATCCCTTGTTTCACTGTACAGGCCTGATGATGAGTAATCGAAAGCGTTCGTTTTCAGAACTTGACTTCTTAATCTCTGGATGTTGCTGCCCCCCAATATGATAACCTATGAAAACACTACATCTTACAGTCACAGTAATTAATGTTTTGTTCCAGCGATAGAGTTACCTTGTTCTCAGAAGGTCCGCTAGAACTTTCTGAGGACTGTGATGCTACAATTAAGTGAAGTACTCTGTTTTCGTAGAAAATTAGTGCAGATGAGAAAACCCCCAGCGCTAAACCGTGAGCAATCGGGCGCAATTGAAACGCTTGTCCCTAGTTGTGCGACGCATCATGAGTAATGCTTCCCTATTACACCTTGAAATATAATTCATAGTAATTTACACATTCATGATACACCATGGACAATTCGAATTTTGTTATGATGATTTAACAGCACTATCCCAATGAAGTCCAAATTCGCTGGCCTGTGACCTTGACAATAGACAAATCATGCCACCCTCAGAGAGTGACCATCGGTTAAACCTTACTGAGACAAAACCGCATCGGGCTTCTTTATTCGGTTATTTTGATTTGTATGGCTTGAATATCACCGTGATTCAAGTTGTCCCACAAGGGCCGGCACGTTTACTCAACCATCCGCTCGTTTTCTGGTTCAAAAGAATATGTTTTCCAGTATATCAAGTGCAATATGTCGCAATCATTGTAACTAGCACATCGATTAAATCGATAGTTGAAAAGCTAGTTTTTTGTTTTTAGAGTCAAAACGAGTAGCGTAGAGTAGCAGAGGTTGTGTAGATATTTTTATTGAATATTTAAACTTTAAATAATGGAGCTTGAATGTCACATATTTGCGTGTATGAATGCACATATTTTATGGACTGCTTTAGATGGCAGTTTTTAAGTGCCCCTGCAGGTAGCTGGCTACCTTTCCTAGATCAAATCGTCCCGGGACAGAGTGTATACGATCAAATTGTATTCGGAAGATTTTAGCTTAACTTATCGAAATATACATTGCAAATATGTTTAAAGCGTATGCTTTTTTCAATGGGTTTTTCTGCATGATTAGAAAGAGGCAGTTTTTTGGAATTCTTATATTTGCTAGTGTGTTTTCGAGCATTAGTCTGTTGCCAGGTTCAGGGAGAAAATAGCTGTGTTGGAGACAATGGCGAATGAATAAAGTGACCAATTGGAATGCAAAAAACCTAATGTCAAATCTCATGGTGCGGAAAATAGAATGAAAGCCGACCAGGGCGATTAAGGAACTGGCGCCAAAGTACTTGGTTAAGGGGACCACCCGCAATGGTGTAGGGAGTGTGGTAGTGATCTGGATTTTCCCGATGGATTTTGCCCCAGCTGACATTGTAATTATTGTTGAGTAAGACCGCAGAACTTTTCTGTAATAATGAATGAACCATCTATCCGAATTCTCCGAGCCATTTCGGGATAGCTAATGCCCTGTATTCCCGCAATGTGGCATAACTGACTAGGAAATGGGTAAGGCAGATGCAGCATCGCATCGGCAACTTCATTATTGTCGCTTATAGAGTAGACAACGTGATTCACTCCCATTTAAAACTGTACTAGTGCTGTATAACCTCTTCTTGCTGGCGTATAGAAAAGTTCGGTTTTTTCTTTTATAGAAACCATGCAGCTTTTAATTTTGAAACTCTGAATGCCAATGTAACGCCGGGTATGGTTCGCCATTGTTCTAAAATTCAAAATGTCTTTTAAAACCAAATAATACCCTTTTCAGGTACAGACTTTATAAGAGCTGTTATTTACTATTAAATAAGTAAAAAACGAATATTTTATCCATAATTTCCACGATATTTATTTAAATTTATAAGGGCGCCGGAAGTTAGCGTGAAAAATGTATGCTAGAAGGAAGTTACTTTATTACAGAAATTAGTTTATATAGGCAGTTGAAAAATGACTTTTTTTAGAAAGCGACACCATATGGTGACCATAAAAGGCAAGGATTATGCTGTAGGATAATTAATATTACAATTTCACTTAATAAATATATCCGAGGTAAAAACATCTTTGAATTTTGATTAGCTTTTCATGAGCTGGCACATCTGCCGTATATTATTATTTACATAGCCGCCATCTTGTGCATTTTGAATCTTAGAGCAAAGTCCGAAATTATGCGGATACAGGAAGGAAAGCTCAAATATAAAAAGGAAGGTGGTTTCTTGCATTTGCAACAGAAAAATTACCATCAATTCCCAGAAAAGTTAAAAATCCGATATAAAGTCCAGATTTTTTTTATTTCAAAACTTTGGTCTATTATTTTTTGCCAGTTTGCGAGTGGTTATCAGTCTTTCGGACATTTCGGCACCCTCCAAGAAATAGATCACGGCATGAAGGTTCAGATCATAAGAGAGAATGGGCAACATATCAAAATGCAGTAGTTTTCGCAATATAAATGGAAAATTTAGTGATGGATACTTCAAGCGTTTGTTATCTTCCGCTTTTTTGGGGTAAAGCAAGGGTAAAAAGTCGTGATAATCTATTTTTGTAAACTCTAAACCGTTTACACTACTTAGGCTTTTTGAAAACTAAATGGTTAACCTAAAGAATGACGCAAATCACAAGTTTCTATCAGAGAGTAGGCCCCTTTCTGCCAATGCACTTGAAGCAAAATTAGGAAACACCCATTATAAATAATAGAGCTACAGCAAAGCAGCCATCTGATAGGCACAGATTTAACTCACCATAATAATAGGCAATGCCGGTTACCGATTGAAATTAGGTTGAGAGGACAAATGTGTTGAAGGGGAACAGTGTTCGATGAGCGTTTAGTAGGCATCGAAGCAGCTTCAGAGGTTTAAGGGTATTCTGGTGTAGTTCAAAAACTGTATCAGGTCCAACATGTCCTAAGACATCCAATTGGAATCAGAGAAAAAACATGGCCAAAAATCGTTTGCTATGAGACACAGTTGGTGGCCGCCGAAATTTTCTTTGCCTAGAAAACGGGTTTCGCTTTGGCACGCATGGTAGTACATAGATGAAGGCAGTCCATTGCCTAGTTAGTAGTAAGTGGCAATAGCGGAAACTATTTTATCTGCCTTGTGCACGTCATTCCGCCAAATGTCTTTCCATATAGTTAATAAACATGTCCTACAAGTCCCCATGAATTCATGTTTTTGGCTCGGGTGGAGTACACTAACACGGTACAGTTAGCCGGTTTAAACGAGACGTTTTGTGCTTTTCGGCTGTACTACATGGGATGCATGTAGGCCTTTCTGGGAAACAACGCATAATAGTCATTTGCCTGCCTTGCTCTCAAAGGCATGGCATTCCGTAACAGACGGGGACATCATGTGGTCATTTCCAATTGAGGACTCTCATTCTTTGGCAGGCAGTCTATCAAACATTTAACAAATTACATCTTTATCGAATCATTTGGCAATATTTGATGATGTTGCTCACCTAGGTCGAACAAATAGCAAAAGTGCAACTTACGTTGAAAGTTGGCCAGAATAGGTCAAGGAAAAAACATTTCGTTCGACGACTTTATTTCACAGTTTTTGGTATTCTAGAAGTTATTACTCCCACAACTTCATCTTATCATGCATAGTCCGAATAAGTGGGTTCGAATCCCACCGACGCGCCGGGGTTTCCACAGTTGGGTCAGTATGAATTATTAAAAATCTGCCAAAACATCTCCGAATAAGTTCACAAGGCATACGTCAACATGGTCCATATTCGGGGAAAAGTTGGAATAAAGTCAGTGGATGATCTCATGAAATTTTAACCTTAATTCTAAAGGGTGTTTGCATTTGAGAAGGATCACGTAAGTAGGGCTGCAATATTTATCAGCATATGGCATAATCCCCTATCATTTTGGACATCCCATACTGTTAACTTTCAAATGCACTTCTTTTCAGTCGTCCGCCAAAACCGGACTTGGTAAGAAAATGACCACTTAAGTATCTTGCACATTCTTCATGGATGTTTGCAATGGGAACTTAAACACATTTTATAGAAAACCTCTATGAAAATACTGTTTTCTATATCCATTTCATAGTATATTATGCCTTCTTCAAACGGTTTACTTGAAGAAGGATATCTTTTGAATTTAAAAAAGTTTCTAATGAAAAGATTTTTAGAATCTGCAATACCCACTCGAGTAACACCATATCTGCCTGATTAATAATGCTCCTCGCTAACTAAACAGCTTAGTCCACTTCCATTACAACGCTTTATGAGCCTCAAGCGGTATCTTTGCATGCATGTTTTTATCTCCATATAAATTAAATACCTCGTAGGCTTAAAACTCTAAACAAACGTGTGATGCCAGATCGGGTTCAAAACTATTCGGGAACAGAGCATCCTTTTAAAACAAGAGACACCCTTTCGTTGAGTACAGATTTTGAAGAACGCATAGTTCGTTACAAACTGAGTACGAAAAAGCATTTCTATGAAAGTTTTTGCATAAAATACATTTGAGTTTCCCATGGCGACGAAAATTAATAGAGAAATGGCCTCCATTTAAGTAATCATTTTTTACTAGGCGTGGTTTTCGTAGGCGGCCGGCCGAGGCGCATTCAAAGGCCGATCACCATGCAGCGTCTAAAATATTACAAAAATATACTAAAAAAATTTTAGTATTACAACCCCATTTAAGTAACCCTTTCTAATCAAAAACGCAATTAAGAATTTAGGCTAACATTCTCTGAGATCGGTCACTGACTGTGAGTACCTTCGGCATCGTCGAACGCACAGTTGACGTGTGGGGCAATCAAGAATCTTTGCCCTTTTTTACTTCAAGCGCACGCTTTATGGTGTTTAGTAGGAGCAGTCTGCTCCCATCCCTAACCAGTGTCAGATCGTTTCTGAGATTTTTATTTTGTGACACGCAATCTCCTTGAGAAAATGGATGCCACCTTTCTTTTTAGTATTCTTTATGCTAAACTGCCAGTGATGCGTCTCTGACGAGCTCATCTTCACTGTTAAGAAAAAATATGATGCCAGTGTCCTTTAACCGAACTTGAAGCCTAGATATACATCTGCGTGTAAAACTGCGCGGTAAAGCAGAATCTTTCAATTCTTCATTGCACATCACTTATACATTAAAAAGCAAGACTGGGCACATTAGTTGTCTTGGTGTGTTTTTTGAACCATACTTCCCAACGTCTGATATGTATTGTCTCAAATATTCCACCCCGAAATCGTGACTTACCGAGGAACGATAAGCTGAAATGTGTCATATCTATGATAAATCGAATATAAATACAAAGTAAACGAGGTATTTTGTATTCCGAAAAAGAAACAGTAAAATGTGGACATTCCTAATACAGTTCGCTTGGTAGAGTAAAGTAAACAGGCGCTGTGGAAAATAAATAAGAATTCCCGACGTGTAGATTAATCAAAAACAATGCACAGTAGGTGTGGTAACGCATGAAATGTTAACTGAAATATCGGAATGGGTTGTAAAACTAATCAGTGTGCAGTACAATTCTATAATAATAATTCACTTACCTCAGGATGTCAGCTTTGGAACGAACTTCTTTCCAGCTGCATACAAAAACCGTACTCTGTAACAAATGACTGCATATGTAGAGTGCAGTTTTCTCATTGACTTTCGATTCCCTTTGGAATTCAATTATATTTCATGGAAGAAATGCATAAAATATTCGTTCTCTTGCTTATTCAGTAGAAAATTACGTCCTCTTCCATTTTTTAACTCGCAGGAAGGGTATGACTCGGTTTTCAAAAACGTCTCCAATTCCTGAATAATTTTGAGCCCGACCTGTCGTTTCACCTGCATTCAGAGTTTCCAAACTACAAACCGTATGTTTTCCGCGTACGGAAAACCGTGCATTTCTCTGTAATATTAAGAGGAGACCACATGGTGTCCATAAAATTTAGCAGTGGATTTAAGCCACATTGTTAACTTTTCAAGCCACACCGGTAAATGCAGAGCCATAAGGTTTTACGAACGGTCATTTCACGGTATTAAAAAATCTCATAATTAAAAATTTTTAAGACCGAATTATATCCTCCCTTCATTCGAAAGCCGGCATCCTGAGGAAACTGAATTATTATGGAATTATTCTGCATGATGATTAGTTTTACAACCCTACTTAATTAACCTTCTCGAATAGAACACGTATTTCAGAATTTCAGTCAATATTTCATGATCCAGCACACCTACTGTATATCCTCAAATGACTATTTTCGGAATCTAAAGCTATTTTTCTTATTCTTCAACGGGGTGCTTTTGAGCAGTAAAGGCATTTAATGAGACAGTAGAAAAAGAAATCAGAGGCATGTTCACGAGTTTAAAATGCGTTTTTTCGCTTTAGTGTGTTTGGTACTCATCAGCTTACTACGAAGGAAGTTATCGTGTTTTCCTTCCAAAACAATAGCTATAGGGCGGCCTTAACACAAAGGTTTATAAATTTAGTACTAGGCAGTTTTGACCAAAAAGACGCTGAATAATACGCAAAGAACTCTCCTCTCGTGGTGGCGGCATTGACTGTGTTGAGCATAAAGTTTTCTGCCTAGTATGCTCCTAATATTTTCAGGCCTCAAAGGGTACATTAATTAATCGCACTGAAAATTCTGCCAAAAACTGCCTGCTTTCTCCAAGATATTTATTAAGACTAAATGCCACCTGTTAACAAAAAACCAAAGGTGAGAATTTTTAACGACAAGCATAAAGGCTAGTAATTGAATGTCAGTCGTTGTCTTAAATTATCATATGATAAGGTTTGTTAATCCATTTTTGAAGCATTTTGTCCCCGGTACGAAGCTGAAGTAGGCAAGAACGGCAGGATATATTGGCTCTTTAACGTTTCCTCCTTTTTTCACCTTCTTCCCCTACGGCGTTTGTGTTACTAACTTTATCGATTAGCCAACTTTGCCCAAAACCCTAACCTTGCTGTTTCTGCATCTATTTTCTGCATGAATTCAAATCTGTTGTATTGTTCTCACTCGTTATCCCTCTTATGAAGCGACAGGAAGCAGCTGAAGAGCAGTCGCGAAATTTTTTGGTGCCAATAAATCCTGCCGTTCTTGCCTAATTCATTTTTCTGAATTATGCGACTACTTGCTTACCCCAGCTCCTAAAGAGGACTAGGTAGTGACAAAAGCGACTGTTTCCGAAGTCGAAAATGAAAAAATATGATGAAGTGTTGGTTTGAAATTACAACTACATATTTCTGGATGGCGTTATCTGTAAAATGTCATTCATTGGTCTACTTGTAACAGTATTCAGGCCAGCCGCCTACTGCACTGGAAGTTTCACCTCTAGTCCACTTAAACCTGACACATTTTAGTAGTTAATTGAAAGTCTACGTAAATAGGACAAACTATTTTGCAGAGCGTTGTGCTGAAGATGTTTTTTACGACGATGATTATGATTGCGAGAACAATGTCAACGAAGTCGACAGCGAGGACGAGGATAGTGACGTTGGTGTTGTTAATGATCCTTGCTATGATGAAAAGGAGTTGGTGGTGGCAGTGATTGTGGTGATGGTAGTGAATAAGAAGAGCAAGAAGAGGAAGGAGGTGGCGGTGGCGGTGGAGGAGGAGAAGAGAAGTAGGGGGGGGGGTAGGGAGGGGAAGCAGGAGCAGGAGTATCACAATAAAGATCGAGGACCAATGCAGCAATTGATTTAGGCGGTAGTTCGAGAAAAAAGTTTTGACAGCGATCTATAATTATCAAGACACAGAGCTCAGAAGAAAACTTTGGCCTGATTCGCCTAGCCCCTTATTATCCAAGAAAAGCTGCATACTGTTGCATGGGAAACTAAATTAAAATGCTGCAGAAATGGTTATAAATAAATAAATAAAAAAGGGTCCGCATAACTTTTCTGACCACTTGTAAGAAAATCGGTCATTTCCAAATTTATGTAACAACGACATAGAATTCAAAATGAACTAACCAGACTTAAATTACTACGCTTTAACTAGAGCGCCTCATGACCTTGTTTTGCTAACCACACTTACGCTCCTGTCGTTATTTGTAGTCTTCAACCAACCTGGCCTAGTTTCAGGGGACTAGTTGGCGGACGGAGGGGACTTTCCTTGCAGTTAAACAAATAATTCTGTAAACAGAGTTTGACTGGAGGAATTTCGTCTCTCTTTGTACAAATTGCTCAGGAATCGTTACTGCGTCGCACACAAATCTTGACAGAAGAGAACCGGCTAACGACAGGTTAGGTAACCCCACTATGTGTAACATGCATAAGTGACTATTATAGTTGTTTTAGTAGGCCTTGATTAGTTTATCACCTCACAGCAAAAGGAAGTCGCCCTTTGAATTGTGCTTAGCACACTGATATAACCACGGGAACCGAGTCGTTCCAGGATGATCTCTTTTGGTGATTCCGTATCTGGCATGAGGCAGTCTTCGCTCCCCCTCCGCGCAATCCGTTTCTTTCAAAATGGTGACTGTATTCTTGTGTCAAGTCGGTACTCACCATCCAGCGCGTGCTGTAAGGATCGTCGGCTGCGTTGTGGGTTACTCTGCCCTAATTAGAGCACAACCGCTCAGCTTCCACGAAATCTACAAACGATGCCTATTGTCGAAGGTGTATGCCATGACTTATTTACTTCCTCGATAGGACTGGCTTAACTTTGTGCCATGTCGGTACTCAGCATGCAACGCCTGTCCGCAATATGCGAAAGGAATATTTTTCACACTTGCTTCAAACCTACGCCGTTTAGGCCAAACCAGAGACGATATTGGACCCCGTCTACGTGAGCCCATATTATTTGACCTGACATCGGAGACCTTGGAGCTCTCCTCCTTCGACATTGACCGCACCAGACTACATATATGTCGGTGTGCAGCCTAACATGTTGACCTTTTGCTATGTTAGATAGCAGTGTCCTTGTCTGGCAATATTGTACCACCTTCTTCGAGTTTACAGCTTTTGTTCTTCCCTCCTCTTTGATCACAAAATCAAGTTTCGATTGGCTGACTTTTCTATGACCTTTAGCTAATGTTCTGTGTTTTAGAAACAAGTAAACAACCATTGTCACCTATTCTGTTGATAAATGCATTTCACTGTTGTATATAACCTTTACACATAGACATTTGTTTTCTTTGAATTTTTATTTTACAGTAGTCAGTTGACTCGTTATAAAGATACAAAAAGGCGTCCATACTTATGTTATTTGGTTTTTTGTCTGTTCATTAGGGTGTATTTCAATAGCTTCTTTAATATTTATGTGCATCACGCCATCTTGCGGTAAATTTTCACAGTTACTATACTTGACACTTGTTTTTCTTCTTTCCTATTGGTTGTTCGTTTCATCTGTCACTGGGCTGTCGCAAATTTGCAGGCGGTGTACTATTTAGTCACCTTTAATTTGTTGAGACTTGCCTTTTGTCCATTATTTAATCAGTGCGCTCGGCTCTGGTGCTATACATAGGCGTAAAAGAATGTTAGTGGAAAAATTTATATTTTATGTGTATGCATTTTGCACCACCTAAGCTGTGATGACCCACCCGTAAAATCCCTATTATCAACAGTTCTGTATTACAGGAGCCTGGGGCTACCGGCTGCGAAGCAGGGTTACACAACCTACCGTTGCCGGGGACGGTCTAAATACACGCCGATCAGTCTAGACCAGCAGTGAATTAAACTGCGTGCTTCCTGTGCAGTCACGTATTTTAGGTGGTTAGAGTGTTGGCAGTCGTAGGTTCAAGTCCCACCGAGACTTCTGGGTTTTTCACGTTTCGGTCAAAAGGAAATTAACATTGCTTGGTTTACATGGCCATTCCTCTTCTGCTCGCATAGTAACTTTTCTACGCGCCTAGGCCTCGACTTGAGAAGACGTTCTGTAACTGGACCTCTGCACATAGAATCCTGGATCTCACTCTTACCTTAATTAAATGCGAAGGCGGCAGAAGTTCATCATTAGTTAGCAGGTAATTTTGGAACATTTTGAGTAATTCCTTTTGACCCAACTGCGAACAACTCGGCGACCTCAGTGGGATTCGAATGCACCATTGCAAATAAAGGTCTGGGCGCAGTCAAAGCTCTAGCCACCTGAGCTACGAAGTTGCCGAGTTTTCCACAATCTCGTCAAAATGAATTATCCAAAATCTGCAAAACCCCTATTAACTAAGCGATCTTGGTAGTCATCTGGTGGGCTGTAGAATGATTACTTAGGAATCATGCTTCTTTTCAAACAGAGTGATCGAGGCCTGGAATGCTCTGCCTGCAGGTGTCGTCATGTCCACCTCCGTCGAGGCTTTTAAGCGCAACTTGGACCAGATTGCCACCAATCGTCACAATGCCACCTGACAGATTGTCTAGCATTTCGTTCGAACAGTTTAGTAATGTTGTTATATTACTTCCTATATTTCAGTAACGGTTGTTTTTTTAATATTGTCCCATGTCTGTTAAATGTGTGTTGGCATTCAATTCGTCTCCCTCCGAAACTGAGATAGCACCAACTATCCCTAGACAGACTACTGTACAGCACATTTAGTAACGTTAATGTTTTTAACTTTTGGAACAATTCGTTTATCTGTCTGGCTTACAAAACGTTGCCAATCTGAAGAAACTCTGTAGCCGTTTGATGTTTCAATTTTCAAATTTTTTTTTTTTTAATTGTTCGCCTCCTTGTAACAAATAGGGAGTTCAAAGGTTTAACACCTATATTTCCCTCAAATAAACTGAACTGAACTGAACTGAACTTACTATATCAGATTTGGCGGGTTCCAGGGATTACTGTAGGCTGTGCAGATAACTGGACGCAAATTTGAGTAAGCTCGCATCGTCCGGCGGGGCCTTGTAGCTCAAGTGGTTAGAGTGCTGGCCGTACCCAAGCCTTCCTCTTGCTGTCATGTGTGCAGACCGAGCCGAGGTCGTCGAGTTTTTCATAGTTGGGTTAAAATGAATCGGCACAAATAATCACAATCTGACTGGCTGCTGCAAGGGCTCTGATTTTCTTTTCCAGTTACAGTAGGTGGGCTAACTCATGAAATGTTAACCGAAATTCCGAAATGCGTTTTCGCTTTGAAAAGACTCGTTAAGTAGGTTTCTAAAACTAGACAGCGTGCAACATAATTCTACAACATTTCAGTTACCTCAGGATGCCGGCTTTCGAATGGACTTCCTTCCGACTGCATAAAAGACCACACTCTGTAAAAATGACGACTAATGTAGCATGAATTTTTCTCATTTATCTTTGATGCCCCAAAAAGTCCAGTTATATTTCGGATAAAATATGCATAAAATATTCATTCTTTCCTCGTTCGGTAGATAGTTACGTCTCCTTCTAATTTTATATTTGAAGGAGGGGCATAATTCGGTTTTAAAAATGTTTTCCAATTCCCGAATAATTTTGAACCTGCTCTACCCTCACAATTGGATTTAGGGTTTCCAAACTGCAAGCCGCATATTGTTCGCGCACGGAGAGCCACACATTTCTCTACGGTACTAAAGGGGGATCATATAGGGTTCATAAAATTTAGCAGTGGACTTGATCCATATTGTTAGCTTTACAAGCCACATTAGTAAATGCAGAGACATGACGATTTCTGAACAGCCATTTCACGGTTTTAAAAGTCCCATAATTAGAAACATTTTTTAAAACTGAATTATTTCCATTCTTCGTGAATAAAATTAAAAGGAGACGTAATTATCTACCGAATGAGCAGGAGAATAAATACTTTTATGCATTTTTAATGAAATATAGTGGAATTCCCAAGGGCATCGAAAGTCAATGATGAAAATGCACACTACGTATGTGGTCATTGTTTACAGAGTATAGTTTTTGCATGCTGCCGGAAGAAAGTTCATTCGAAAGCCGGAATCCTGAGGTAACTGAAGTATTATAGAATACTGTTTCACGCCTACGAAGGCAAAGAAGAGGGACGCATCGTATCACTGTGGCGAGCAGTGGAAACACAACTTGAGGTGGGAAACTCTTCCGTATGATGAGGTTTTTACCCCTACACTTCTAGTTTGATTTTTAATCCGGTAATTAGTAAGTTTATATGTTGTTGTTCATCTTGTCCCGTGGCGTCGGAGGCGGCCTACATGATTTACTTTGTGTTAACTTTGCCCCAGGTCACCGCCTGCAAACGTCTCCCAGCTAGCATTAATTTATTATGACGCAGAGAATGTAGCTATACTGGTGAGGTATTCCGCCAGTTTGTTTGTTTGTCCATCATCAAAGAGCAAACAGCAGCTGTCACGAGTCATACCTTTGACTGGGATCAGGTCCTTCTCGTGATCTATTACTGTCGGCTTGAAGGAGTGAATCGTTTTTATTATCTCAGAGTCGAGTATTTGCTAAACTGTCACTGTTACGACACGGCTCACAGGGTCCTCATGGGTCTCCAGGGATGCCTATGGATTCACCGCCATATTTTTCACGACAAAAGTAGCAACGTGTGTCAAAAATCCGTTTAGTAAGTCCTTCAGTATGACTGCGAATGTCGGACTGTGGAAACCTGAGACGGCCGAAGACCAGAGGTGTGTCATCGGCATTGTCTGAAACGAATTCTTGACTGGATGTGAGAAAGTCTGCATCTACACTGGCAACGTCAAGGGGACATTCTAACCGTGACCGAGGTGGCGGGGGCTTCTTATTAGTGTATAGCGCCATGAATACAGTGACACTTTGAATTCGAAACCGTTTTAAAATTTTTCACCCTGTCTTCTCTGGCGCTCGTGTACTTGATAATTATTGCGTCTGCGAAATTAGCATGAACTTCCTCCAAAACATAATAGGGCCAAAGTAATGGGAGCAACAATTTCCTGACTTGCTACCATGGCAAACAGGGTAGTCGACGCCAAATTCCCATGTCTGTTTTAAGCTTCTCATGAGCATGTCGGACGAAAATTTGGTAATATAGTTAAGACTTCAAAAAATTAATATATCTTTCTAAAATCAAGAATTCAGGCATTTTTCCGTTCCTCGCAGAGAGAATTGGTTTATTGAAAATCCGTCTGTTGCTCTGACTAGAAAAAGAAGGTAATTGGGAACTTAAAAAAACAGAATCTTAACCGAATTTCATTTTTGGTGAGATTTTTAATTTTGAACCGGTAAAAACAGTATTTGAAGCACCCTTAGGAATCCCTGGCAAAATCGCAAGTCCAATTTAAGTGAGTGAAACCAAAATTGTAGCGGTTGAAACATGCGGACAGTCAGCAATTTTGCGATAATGAGATAAACGGTGCAACCCCTGTTTATTAAGTGAAGTAAGCGATAACAAAGTTGTCCTCGCTCTGTACAGAGATACGAACGCCACAGTTAGCAAAATGCCCGTCCATCAGCGGCTTAATATATGGATTACTAAACGGATTTTTTTGCATGCGAAACAATTACCAACTAACCACTTGCTGTATTTAATGCTACTGACCAAATTGTAAATGTAGCGCAGTGCTTTAGAAATACGTATTCGTTCCTAATTTAATTTTTTTATGCCCTGTATACTCCGTAGCTTATGAAACGTGCATATAAAGTATACGGATGGGTAGGCGAAATTTTCGAGAAAAACGCGCCCTCCCAACGCAAGGTACATCTAAAGTATAACTTACGACGGAATGCGGCAAGCATCCCTAAAAAACTTCCAAGTAGTATACATAACTAACCAGTAGACGTATCGACGGTGGTCCTAACACTAGACTGTGAGAAATATCCAGAGAACTGTTGCCATCACCAACATACCGTACCGACACCCTGGGTGTAGGCTGCGGCAAGGTCTAAACCTAAGGGTAACACTAAGCAACTGATGCAACCTGAGCAGGAAGTAGTAAATCCACATTTCAGCCGTGCTTGATGCGGAGGCATCTAATTTTCGGTGAGGTACTGTCAACCCCAATGCTTGTCGCAAACATGCGACTGATACAAAACGTTAATTAAAAACGATATTGCAAACCTAGACGTGAGTGTAAATCCAGCAATAAAGACAGAGCCTATGCTGCAAGAAAACCTAACAAAACGGCATTTCGGTTAATAGAATGCCAACAGTAGAGTAAACATCGACTCCAACACAAAACAGCAAAGTAGTCCTCGACCCAAACCTAAACCTTAAAGTTAGAATTAGAAGCAAACCATAAGTCAAAGCCCAAACACAAACCACTACCCCGAACGTAAGCCTTCGTCTTAATTTAACGATAACTATAGTTAAAACGGTAAAGCTAATTCCTAAGCCTGGCCCATGCCTTCTACCCCTAACCGCAATCCTAAGATAAAATTTATTTCCACGTCTAACTCTGACCCTAATCCTAGCAGCAAAGTTAACTCTATCACTGAAGTCAAAGAATCTTACTTCCACCCAAAACTCCAAGTGGACCTCTAGCTCTAAACCCAAACTTAGCCCTTATCCCGAAGGCTAATACAAATCCGAAAACTAACGTTAGCCAGAAGGCGGAACATCATCTGGTAGTTTAAGCTAAGACTGACCTCAACAATATGCTTATTAATAGCTTGTTTGCCCCTTTAAATTTCTTTTTGTGAGTTAGGGCTTAAAACAATAGGACGGACAGCATGTTGAGCTGTGACAATGCGAGCTCACGGAGCATCAGGCAATGCAAAAGCCGACCTAATCACAGCGGTGGCTGGACACTGCTAGCGTAGGAAACTGTTATAAAAGGAAACTGCATGAGTGTGGTCGGGTTTTGGAGGCAGGGACAAGGCAAGCGCCAGCGGATGTGAGCTCTCAAACCCCTGCTACAGAATAACTTTTGTTTGCCCGCATTTTCCTTTTAAACATTTCGATAGCAATATAAGTGTATAGGCCTGGAGAAAATTTATCGAAAGCTTATGTGTGCTCGCCAAATTGTCTTTTGAATTCTTCACCGCAAATTTTCGCAACTTTAACACATTTCAATGTGTGTATCGCAATCATATGCAGATCTTGTGCCTGCCAGCTTACCGATCCCCAAAGTCCTGAATGTTTGCCTCTGGTTCAATTTAAGAACAATCTTTGGACAGTGCGTTGAGCTGGTATGTCTGCACTGATTCTCTCCTGCGGGATGCCGACCTCGCTGGCAGCACTGTCACTGACGTGCTCATATGCGAAACGGTTGTCAAGTAGCGTAAGTAAAATGTAGGGCGACGTAGAAGGCAGAATTAAGGCCGTTAGTAGGCCATTTTTGAATGGACTTTTGACAGAAGCGCGGTCTCGTCAATACTTGTTGTTAAAAAAGTGGGCTATCGCAGGAAAACCTTGACAACTGTCGACTGGAAATCACACTGCCCACGCTGTATTTATGGTCGGCAGCACATTACTAATCGGTTCAGGATTTTTTTGAGTCTTTCACCAAAAAACACGTTATTTGGGCCATTTAAAGAGAATCATCGAGAGAAGTGCGCCTCTAAAATTACATAGCCTATGTTTACACCTGGATAAAAACCAGCAATCGTCAATAATGAGTTCAAAACGAAGGATGTACCACCAGGTTTTTTGTAAACATTATCGCCCAATCCCCTTCCAAAATTACGAAGGAGAGAGTCAACAATTCAGCTGGATGGAAATGTAAATATTACTTAAATTTGGCTGTTTTGCGGAAGAAACCGGTGGCCTGCACAGATTCCATTAAAATTCTCTTAATATCCACTCAACTGTTTAACATTCTAAAACTTAAAACGTTTTAGAAAGATTATTGCAAGGTATCCTTATTTACAAGTGAAAGAAAGCATGGACGCGAGCGACGTTGGCAGGACCGACTTAGATATGAAACAGACTGAAGACTCCCAGTCTCTCTAAGCCTTCCATCTAGTCTAAAAGGAAAATACATCTGTTAACTTTATTTCCTGTGTCCTAGCTACAAATGTTTTGCAGGTTGCCATGTGCAGATTGTGAGAGACATCGTCCAGGCTAAACCCCTATAGGTTCTGTTGAACAGAAAATTGGTTGATGCCTTAGTCGCCTGCATAATCGTATAAATGCGGTTTATCTGTCGGCTAGGCATGCAGATTGATACTGCATTTATGTTGAATATCTTATGTAGATCTCCTATGAGAAGTTCACTGCAGCCCAGGTGCAGACATGGTAGTGCCAGTATACGAAACATTGCTGATATGCAAAATCAACTTTGATAATTGAAGCGGCAATAAAGTTAGTAGATGCCCATAACAATGGGTAAACAGCGATAATGGCCCTCCACAGGACCTGCCGTCAAAATTTTCACCACCCCCCGGACGGCTGGAGTGACATACATAAGTCCTGCGTAAGTCCTGCAAGCGCCTGAATAGTTATAACGAAGCATTTATACGTGGGCAAGTTAATGCTAACACATAATACTCCCAGTAAAGAGTGCCAGTGAATGACAAGAAACCTAACTCCAAGCTTCGACTAGGACTACTTTTATTTGTGAAACGGCATGAAGCTGAGCTTGTCTGTTTGGACTAGCCAATTGACGGCTATGGATCCGTGCAGTGTCGGCGCTGGCAGAATGTAAACCGCTCTAATATATTCCTCTAAACGGCTTAATTCAAAACCTTAACTACGCAACTTTGTCTTTCCCGAATAGTTTTCCAGACGTCTTATTGTACGGCGGACGTATCCCACTCCACGGGAGCAAATGAATGATTAAATGCACATAGATATGGCCCACTCCTTCCGCAGAGGCCATCTAAGCAGGCAGACAGACGGTGTGGAGATGGACCCACAGCTTGGACCATCCTTCGCGGCGAAGAAATGCGTATTCCTGACAAACAGCCTCCTCCTACAGTTGGGTGGTAACCAGCGAACACCGCTGCAGGCCACGTCGGTGTGCAATTACTCATTCACGTGCTGCTGTGGAGCGGGATATATGGGCCGTACAATGAGATGTCTGGGAAAGAGGACATGCGAACACATAGACATCTGGCTATGCAGAGGTGAGAATAGATCGGTATCGAGTTATATTCTCGCACATCTTGCCGATAAAGATCACTGAGTCGACGTTGAACAAGCCTTTCAGGTTGTCTGCAGGCACCAGCAAACCTCTCTAAAGCCTATCCCAGCAGCAACAGAGGAGGCGGCTATTTGGTTAGCGGACTCAGCTCTTTTTGTCACACTACGTTGGTGCAAATGCTCTATTTCCTGTGGACGATGCCGACTCAAGGTGATGGTCGCACGCAACCCCAAACCTCTTGATGACAGTCATGCGCGCTCCGCCAGTTTAGCCTACAAACGCCCCTCAGACATTACCCCCACACCCCCCTCCCGCAGCCCTAATGACGACAACACGCCGACCTCTTCATACGGCCGAAGTGGGAACGACAAATGTTACTAACCCCTGAGACGCTTTTAAACGCTCCCACGAATCATATCTTTATTCTCTGTGATTGTATTGGCCTGATGATGAATTACTGGAAAAATGTGTTTTTTCAGCTTGACTTTTTAAGTCTAACATTGGAATATTTACAGAACTCAGAGGGCTCAAAGAATGTTTTGTTGTAAGTGAACTCTAATTTCAGGTCAATCTTGAAGCAATTCAAAACACCAGAAGGACCAGTAGTAGTCTGTGCTCGAAAGTAATGCATATTTAAAATTTTAAAAATCAATCTTTTAATTCGTGAATTTCAATTTGTTTAAACAGTGAAGTGGGGTTTACTTTAAAGCTGAATGTTTGTCTTCGGAGTTTCGCTGAAAATGTGGGTTGCAAATACATAAATGCATTTGCTTAGGAGGGCTTGGACAATAGGCGACTCCTCAGTATAAATGCACTAATTTATGAGGGTTCATTTTCTTAAAATTTGTCAAAAATCCTATGTTCTTATACTTCTTTTACTATGCCGATGGTTCGTTAGACCCATCTTTAAGCCATTCGACAATAAGGAATTGCAAATTAGCAGAAAATCCACGCGAAATGGCCAAGTTCACAAACAATTTCTTTCTAGCTAAGCTTTTGATATTTTTAGCTGACGGGCAGTGAAAGGTAATTTTAGATTAGCTCGTATTGATTTATTTGCTTTAAACTTTCTATACTGCAAAGTCAGCTGAGCCCATAGAGCTGTATTTTACTTTAGTGTACAGGCATTTTATTCTGAAGAATGGGCTAAACTTCTTATGAGAGTTGCCAGAGTATTCAATTAAGATTTTTTATGTTATTTTAAATATTATGTTTCCACTCGATAACAAGTATTAGTCTCTACCCTTTGCAGTTATCAAAAAGGTCATTTTCGTTGTAAATGCAAAAGTCCCATCGCACTGTAGTGTAAGAGATTGAAGATGAGTCTGCGCAGACGCTGACATATTACGACCGTAAAGTTTAAGTCTACGACCTGCTCAGGAATTTTGGTATGTCAAAAAATCTACTATATTTTCGGAAACGTGTTTAATATATGAAGTGAACTGTTTACTTACGCTCTCATCCTTAGCCGGTTGACAGACTCCCCCAGATGCTTTCTGGGGTTTGGAAGTAGAAACTACCAATGACAAAGAATATTCTTGCCGTCTAATCCTTTGTATATACCTCGAGTACTTATTCAACTGCCAATCTAATTGGCAATTAGAGACAAGTCTGAAAAGAACTTAAACGCTGCCATGAAAAAAACTAACAAAACCAGGGAAATATTTATTTGTAACACTCATTTAAAACGTTTTAATGAAAGTTACTTTAATTATTAAAGTAGTTCTTATATGTGCACGCCAACGAGAGTGCATAACACGAGCCAAAACAAGCTGCTTACGCATATTCTGCCGGAGTGGACTTCCTCACGGAACGGACTTCGAATTCAACTAACAATTTGAATGCTTAGATAACTTAATTCACTTCGCTTCGCATTAAATGTATGCCAGCTTGCTTACTCAACTGTTCTCTTATTCGCTTCTTCTGCTTCATCCTCCTATTCTGAAACCATATTTTCACCTGTGACTCTGAGAGACTTAGTTCAGCCGCTATCTCCAGTCTACGGCTTCTGGTAAGATAACGGCTAAAGTGAAATTCCTTCTCCAGTTCCGTTAGTTGCTGGTTACTGAAACTGGTACGGACGGTGCAGTTAATTGAGGACGTCGAAATCCAGGAAGTCGGCTTGACAACTTCTCTCATGGCAGCTGTTGACCATTCTGACCGAGACTTGACCTGCTTTGAGTCGAATAGATGTTCACGAAGATAAATTCTCCCGTCTTCCGACTCGCTGGTTTGAAACTTCTGGCCTCCATCTAATCCTGGGTGGTACTGTTCTGAAAAAGTAAAAAATTATTTCTTTCGGTACTGCAGACAGGCGGTGGAATCACATGCTTGCGGAGACTGTTTCACAATTGAGATGGTTATCAGCTTAGTATATGTTTCGGCCAAAAAAGCTGTTCTACCCAAAAGGTATTTGTGGAACTCAATGGGGATCGATGTTGTCTGGGGAAGCAATGATAATTTACCTCCAATTTCTTTACAGTACCTCGTCAAGGTTACTTTTTCTATCCATACCTACTATGATTCGGTGGAAAAAAATGTCCCGACGAATGGGGCGTGTACAGGAATTGCACTCGACGGGAACCTCCACCGACTCTCCTTGTGTCGTCAACGTGCTAGTGGCTCAGGTGGTACAAATTGGACATCATTAACTCCCACATCACCCTATGAGAGTCGATATAACGTCATACTTAGGAAGAGTTTCACATCCTGGCTTGCAGTCCTAAGGAGCGAGCTATACACTCCGTTGACAATCTTTCATGTTATGAATTTTTGTGCGCAGTTTAACTGCACATCAGATTTATTAAAATCACAGAAGGTTAGACAGATAAGATTTTTCTGTTCCTCCACTCTCAATATGTTTGACAAGGACGAGACCGTATCACTCTGAAGAACGAGGAAATCCGTCATGCTGACTTTCGCGGCAAAAAGCCGCCTTCTTTCACCTACTACGCCCGCTTACGTCCACTGTTTTGATCCGATTAATCAAGGTTTTCCACTTGACGGACCCGACCATTTGATCCGAGAAGCTAGTGAACGCCAGCAAAGTAGTGAGCATGGCCCTTATTTCCACGATATTGACGAGGATGCAGGTCCAGCCGAGTTACTGGCGGCATGTCACTGTCCGTCTGCGTCTGGCGTCAACAAGTGGAGACATCTCGTTCTTCCCTGTCGAACAGTCTTTCTCGTTCGACAGTACAGAACAGTGGTGGGAAAATTTGTCCTTGGGCTTATTCAAACTAATGAATGTTTGCCGAACCCTCGATTATAATCGCGGTCGACGTGAGTAAGCAGCATTCCGTACAACCGACATTACTACGGAATGCCGTGGGGGTGACTTCACCGTCAGAGGATGAAGAAGTTTATCTATGCTTCCCAGGTACTACACTTATGTCTGTGTAATACAGACGACTATGCACTAGTGCAAGTTGATATGCACATCCTCCTGAGAAATATTGTTCATTTAAGCTTTGGGCTTAAACATTGATCCTAACGCTAGGCTCAGATGACAAGCGTTACTCAGGCTTTTTAATATCTTAGACAATGAGATAATGCTAAAATTGGTAGACCTTCAATGGAAATTTTCAATTTCCAGCACACGTTAGTCTACATCGCCATTCAATTTCCCCATGTGAGACTCCATCGACTGCCCAAGACTCCTCCTATACTTGAAATCAACTTTTGTCATAAGCAGGTTTAGACTTACAGCTCTGTCGATATGTCTCGGATAGGCAGTGTAGCGAAGACTAATCTACGTGGGGGCCTAAATCGCGACCCGTATAGTCATTTCCTAGGCATTCGCCTACAAATTTCGTACAAATATCGACTTCAGCAGGTGGGCTCCTGTTATGGTTTAGGGTTTGGAATTTAGTTTTAGGGTTAGGGTCTAGGATTACAGTTAGGGGCTTAGGGTTTAGTATTTGGGTTAGTATTTGGGTGTTAGGGGCTTACTGTTACTGTTAGTTGTTGGAGGTTAGGGTTAGGGTTTTCAGTTCGGGTTTAGGGTTATGACTTAGAGTTAGGGTCTAGGTCTAGGATCTAGAGTTAGGATTTTGGGTTAGGAGTTAGCGTCAGGATTTAGGGTTATTATTTAGGGTTGGGGTTTAGGATTCTCCGGTTTACCAGTGTGGCCGCGTTTTAGGCCTCTGAACGAATCTGGACTATAGCGAGCTTCTTTGTTTATCGGTACTCCTGAACTTAGTGCATTAAACGGTAAATGACGAAAACGGTGGATCATTTCCGAGAATGAATTACAGTTCGCCCCGAAAATCATCAAGCGTCTACTCAACTAAGTGGAGAGACAATAAAAATACACGAAGTGACAATGAAGTTGGGTTAGACGTTTGATGACAACAGGACAACATAACAGCTAATTATTCCCCGATCAGGACAGTGATTGGCCGAGCAGTCATCCCTGTCTTCTTTGCCGCCTTCAGTCACTTATACCTTCACTTAGAGGCGAAGTCATAGAGCAAAAGGAAATAACCAATTTAGCCCAACTATCAGACCAGATGGGTGAGCGTCATTCTCATCCGATTTTTATTAGTATGGATTATAACTTGCAAACTCAGGGTTCGCCTCCCAATGCATTCAGTGTTTGACCCAATGACTAATCGCGCTTGGATTCAAACCTTCCCTCTACCCCACACCTCGGGGTTGGGTATGATTGGCTTACGACGGCTAATAAGCCGGAAACTGCCATTCCAATCTCCCTTGTCTTTGTCAGTAATTATATTCCACCTACATTACGCGCCGCTGAGTGGTTGCTGGCGGGGCTCGAGAGTGAGCTCCAAGGCACAAGGGGATGAATAGGTTTCGTAGCGCAATGGCGAGCGCCCTTCAACCATTATATATGTATATCGAGATAAGCCAACTTGCCAGTGGACGTACTTATAGCCACTCAAAACAATCTCCTTAAAGATGCCACTAGCACGATTGTGCCTACTTTGCATTCGGTTCGGAGTAACGACGAATTGTCGAAAATAGATTTTTGAGGTGTCCGTCTTTTATGGAACGTGATTATCCGGTCTTGCCTTGGAGCACCCGTTTAGATCCCGTTCATAATATTGTTTAGCAAAGACCAATCAACAGTAGTCGAGTTTCACAACAGAAATGGGGGAAACCAACCAGCTATTTCTGAGAGGCGGCTCGTGACCCAGTGATAAAGCACTTGATCCAATAATCGATGACCTTATGAGTCCTTTGGCTTCGCGATCAGTGGATGGACAATAGCCTTCAGCCGCCTAAAGACAAGCTGCAAAAATCAGTCTAATTCCTAAGGCTGTTCGTCTTTACTACTTAGGGAGTTGACAAGGCATGCATTTCGCAAAGCTGTATTGTCAAAACTAGGGTGTTTTTGAAAATAACTAGTTACCTGGTAGACAGAATCCTTCATTTTGATATTCGCATATTGCGAGGGTGCTGCAGTCCACTGACGCAGGTTTTTGACCCTGCTCACAAAGTAAACCAAATTTGTTTTTATTTTCAAATACTTTACTATGCTTAAGATTCGATTTCAAAAAGGAGGACTTTTTCAGTAGACACGCGTACACGGCGGATTATAACCTTATGAACATATCGCAAGACGGTTTTGAAGATATATCTCATCTACAGGGTTGTGAAAACCGATGTAAGCTAAATTTTAGAGCATAGTATCGGAAGTTAGCGCAGTGTTCCCTGATACCACTTTAAGGAAGGGAAGTTATTCCTGTTTCTTTTAAAATAAATTAACCGGTCTATCATATTCATTGGAAATTACCAGTTCCTTCTCTAGGGAGAGCATCACACCTCGCGGGGCAGCTCCTTTATGGAAAACCAGTTGACCAACTGGCTCAGCATTTTTCCTTCGTTCATCCGAATTCAAGCCCAATCTACGTGGACTGGCAACATGAACAGTTGGCGAATAACAAATGTGTTCCTACAAATAAAGTAATTGGTGCAATTTTTCTCGGAGGACGGGAGTTAACGAGACTGACTGCTGAGCGCCCAGCCGTTGACAGCGCCGTTTGGACGGGACTACTGACTAGGTTTCCAACCGGTGGTCCCTTTCAGCCCGTCCTCCGAAAAAAGAACGTTGGGTAGTCTGATTGCGAAGCTGTTTCAAAAGCGTGCTCTACGTGAGGGGCGAACAACGCCAAATGTGCTGTAAAACGCGTACTTCTGCCACTTTATAATACTGTATATAAAAAACAAAAGATTCCTTGGACGGGGCTACTACCCCATCCAGCACCGTTTGGCCCCGCCTATAGGTTAGGGTAGTGTGCTGTTAAAGAGTTTACGACCGATAACCCCAGAGAAAGGGCCTCCGAAACTATTTGCGAATTTTATAATGTTTTTCGATGTTTACTAAAACCAGCGAGTTTGTGTTGGAAAAGTAGGCAGACTTCGCGAAATGTGCCTGAGGAAAATAACCCTTTTCCTTCTTCGCACATGGACTTAATGAGTGAAGTCACTAGCTACTTTTGTTTTAAGAATGTGTCAAATTGCGCACTGAGAAACAGTCTTCCTTTTAGCGTGTCCTGGTTATTTTCATTTTTCTGTAAGGAAGGCAACAAGTCCCTTTCACACCTTTAGGGACAGGACAGGAAAATCCGAGGATCTGAGAATACATAGGTAAAGTCGAACGGGACGGCTGACTGATCCCTTATCAATGACCTTCTGAAAACGCAATATTCCGTTTTAAGAACCACAAAGTTTCCGGAAACCTAACTTTCAATGAAAAGATATTTGAGGAACGCATTGTATAACTTATCACCATGGAGATTATTGTACTGTATATAAACATCAAAAGTTGAGGGAAACACCAGTACTGTTTAAGTAGTGAGTTTTGTAAGAAGGGTTCTCTTAAATGGTTGAAGAGATTTTCAATGAGAGACTAGCGTTTAGCGGCGCAGTAACCGCCTTGGGTTTCTTCTTCCTACTTATCACTAACACAATTTTAATTATGTGTTCATTTGAGTTTGGCCAATTACTTGAAAGTTCTGGTCAAAGATTTATGAGCTTTAGGGCTGACGAACACTACACATAAAACAGTAAAATGCTCTGATAATTACTGGTATACTGCAAAGTCCTTTTGATTAGCTGGAGTTAACTGGATGGCCTCATTTACTGAAAATGTAGCCGCGACTTCTAATGCATTGTATGCACGGTCTTTGAAAGACGATAAAAATTCCTAGGTGTTATTTGTTACGCTGATATTTAGTTTTTTACCCCTCTCGTAAGATGAGAAGCTCAAACGTTTAAATGTCAAGACATTTCGTCTTTCAACTGGGTCGAAAAGCATAGTATGTATCTTGAGAGGGACGGATTAAGTTATTTCATCCAGGCATATCGATGGCTGAAACTTCGAGGCACTTTCAGAGGTTCTAATTTTGTAGTAAAATCATCAAATCACCGTCTAGCGGACATTATGTGGTCCATTTGTCATATGCACAAGAACCAACTTTCGGAAATCCTACGTAGAAGCCGGTTAAGTCAACTACTTGTTTTTGTATTTTACCGATTACTTTGAACACGCTAATTTGTCTCCGTAAAAGGGCATACCACATTTCCTAACTATTATATTTGACCAAACCTGGATTATGATGCGTTAGAAATCAATCAAGAGAAATTCTATTACAATCACTAAACAGCTGCGAGGATCGGACACCCTTTTCGAAACTTTCTAATATAAGTGAAGAAGAAAAGTTGAGCACCGGAACACTTTGTTTATTGTCCTGAGATTTCAGACTCGCACAGGAGTCCATCGTCAGAGATAGTAGCAGCAGCAGAACAAGCGATGGTTATAAGGCATGTAGGCCAACCGACGGCGCAAGACTGGAGGTGACTACGCAGGGCTACTTGACACCAACATTCGAAATAGTATCTAGACTTAAAAAAGAAAGAACAGTGATATGGACAAAGGAGACTGGGAGGTCACTACTGGCTTATTAGCCGTCGTCAGCCAGTTATAATAAACTCCGGATTTTCAAGACCTGGGATTCGAACACGGAGTATTTCATCGTCGAGCGTTTTACAAATCCGACCATCTGCTATTGTTCCGTCGGTTTTGATGGTAACCAACAAACATACTGGGCGGACGTTCACTGACCTGACTATGGGACCCGCAAGTCCCGCCGCACATTTTGGCTCGATTCAGAGCCCTCGCAGTCTTGTCTTCAGTAAATAAAATGCCATCTTAGAGCGAACGTTATCTTCATCAGGTAGTCCACAAAAAATTAATCCCATCGCCTCTGTAACTATTCTAACTCCATAGCCAGGACTTAGTAGTCAATTAAAACAACCACTTACAGCAGGCGGCCTAGCTTATAAAATGTAACCCGAAATTCCGAATTCCGTTTTCGTTTGGCGCACTTTTCGGGGCACAGCAACACCGCTCGGTTAGGAACGGACCATCTACAAACTTTCAAGTTAAATCACATACAGTAGATGGGCTAACTCATGAAATGTCAACTAAAGTTCCGAAATGTGTTTTCGTTTCAAAAAGATAAGTAGGGTTGTAAACTAGTCGGTCTGCAGTATAATTTCATAGTAATTCAGTTACCGCAGGATGCCTGCCTTCGGAAGAACTTCCTTCCGGCTGCAAACAAAAACTGCACTCAGCAAAAAGTGACTACTTAAATAGCATGCATTTCTCTCATTGATTTTCGATGCCCCTAAATGTCCAGTTATATTTCATGGAAAGCATGCATAAAAATATTCATTCTTTCGCTCATTCGGTAGATAATTACGTCTTCTTCCAATTTTTTACTCGAAGTAGGGAGATAATTCGGTTTTTAAAACATTTCTAATTGTGAGACGTTTTATAACCGTGAAGTGGCCGTTCATAAATCGTCATGTCTCTGCATTTATTAATGTAGCTTGTAAAGTTAACAATATGGATCAAATCCAATGTTACGTTTTATGAACTCTATATGGTCACCGTTTAATACCGTAGAGAAGTGTGTGGTTTTCCGTACGCAGAAAATATACGCGGAAACCCTGATTCCAAGTGTAACGGCAGAGCGGGTTCAAAATTATTCGAAAATTGGAAGCGTTTTTGAAAAACGAGTTATGCGCTATCTTCCGGCATGAGATTGGAAGAAGACGTAATTTTCTACAGAATGTGCAAAAGAAGGAATATTTTGATATATTTTTCCATGAAATATAACTGGACTTTTAGGGACATCGAAAGTCAATGAGAAAAATGCATGCTATTTAAGTAGTCACTTTTTGCTGAGTGCAGTTTTTGTTTGCAGCCGGAAGGAAGTTCTTCCGAAGGCAGGCATCCTGCGGTAACTGAATTACTATGAAATTATACTGCAGACCGACTAGTTTACAACCCTACTTATCTTTTTGAAACGAAAACACATTTCGGAACTTTAGTTGACATTTCATGAGTTAGCCCATCTACTGTATGTGATTTAACTTGAAAGTTTGTAGATGGTCCGTTCCTAACCGAGCGATGTTGCTGTGCCCAGACAAGTGCGCGACACCGTAGGGCTGATGCGTTACGATAGGTAGAGTGCTTTTGTTTTGTAATAAACTTCATAATGCGAATGTATGCCGTATATTTAGGTGGACGTGTGTAACGATGGGGAAGGTTGGGTAACAGCGACCATCGTCCATGTAATCTCCTGCGATGTTCGTTCGGCCAGCCCATGTTAGGCCGTTGCGGAAAGTCCAAGTAGTGCGTGAAAGTAGGCCTGCAACCGCTGATATAGCCTGAAGGCGTTTGAGTCCACTGTTAAATGTATAATTTCTATGTAACGGATTTTTTGGGTGCCATCTACCGATTGTTAGCCTGTGCTAGAACTCGTTTCACGTCCATCTCAGTCAGGTTTGCCTTTGGTGTGTGTGCTCTGAGGGGAGAGATCAGGTAACATCAGCTCTGTGCATATTTTCCGGGCTATGGTGATCCATGACTAGGTGACACGCTAGACCCTCTCATTATAATTAAATTTACGCATACATCACTACAATAATGTCTTTACGAAGGTACTTGAGGGGAAAAATGAACAGCTTGGGGGTATTTACCTAAATTATCATGGCGACTGCAGACTGGACTTCTTTGTTGATCCGCAACTTGTAGGAATCCCTTCTGCAATATCCTGCAGTTAGTTGCTTTGCTACATTTCTCTCCACGGAACCATAGAGCCGATACAGTTTTGGCGCCTAACGGTGCCACTGTTCCTTCTGATAATAGCGGATTGACTGTCATCTCAAGCCGACTTTTAGTTAGTTTATAAAAGTGGTCGTCCGATGGCATGCAATGCATGCCTTCTTGAACTGTTGTCGAGGGGGAAGTGGCAAATGGATCCACTGATGTGCTCAGTTTATACGTGGAGGGATAACTGTCGGAGGACGTGATGTCATTGGACGATAAGTTAAAATCTTGATAATATGTCACATTTGGCCCCACGATGATACCGGCCTGATGTTCAGGCAAACCATGTTCTTTTGTCTCAAAGTACATGGTCCTCCGTTCGATACTGTCACATTTTGTTCCTGATCGTTTTTGTGGATTGCTCATTTGAACGGTTGGCTTGGACGGAGAAAGTGCAGTCTGGTTACTCCCAGAAGCAAACAGATTTAGTGCTGTAATATTTGCGTCGCACATCCAGCAGAGATTCCAGAGTCTAAATAGGTAGAGAAAAATCTGGAAGACAATGGAAGACAGCACCTGACAACGGGCAAGTAGAAGCAGGAGTGATAGGTGTGTCGCTTGTGATCTATGACCCCCTTTAGAAGCGCACAACCATTCGGCCATCACGTCCATGATTAACTTTTATTTGTCGACACTCGCTGTACTGCGACGCCATCCGACGTGTTGATTGGCGCAGACAAAAGCACTTTCTCACAATCCACCATTGTGTGAGGGGAAATAGTATCCTCATTGGTCGACCGGGTTTGGAGTTAGTTGGCGGCCAACCGACTCCAGTAAACAAGATGAAATAAAATAGAAAACAATCCAAACTTGGAGGCTTCGCTTTCATTCTTGATTTACTTACTTTCAAGTGTTTGCTCGAAAAGGGGATCGAAGACTGTCCGCCATGCTCAAACAGGTAACTCAGTAAGGGCCACCTTAATACAGGGTCAGTAGACTTCATGAACCAATTATGCTTCTTGATTTTCAACCGTCCCAGACCACGTGTAGGATCGATGTCTGAGAGATTACGCTTACCCCTGCTTATGAATGATGTCAAATTACTGCCGAGTTTTATGCTGGCACTCATAATAAAACTACAGAAGGACCGTGAAATGGACATTTTCCAATATGCTCATTTTTCAATGCAGTAGCGCTTGTGGATTAATTGAGGAAAGGGGACTTATTCTGAATTGGAAGGTAGTATTCAGTGAATCAAGGAGTCCTTTTTCCGAATACCTCATGCCAGGAAATTACGCCTACTTTTCTAGATTGGATTTCTGAAGCTTTTATAGTGATTAATATATTTCGCGCGTACATCGTCGTCTAAACAGGCTCATGGAGGTTCAGGCATTTACTTAATGCCTAGTAAGTCAATGATTTTAAGCCCATATAGAGGTCGTCCTTTTGTTGGAATATCTACTTCCCATTTTTCTACATGTCTGAATTAAAACATGCGCCTCCAGTAGTTTGCGTCCAATCAGACAAAATAAGCAAGGGAGTAGCCTTTTTATCCCGGCAACATACAAAAAGGCGGAGACTCAAAATCTAGCTCCGATGTCAAGAGATGAGCACAAATTTTTCACTGAAGATAGACAAATTTTACTTTTTGGAGAGTGCCCAATAGGAGAATTAAGTACTCTTTTGACCGACTCAGACTTGCTAAGGTGTCATTTAAGGCGTGAACTTTGCAAATGGACGTATGCAGGCTCTGATGACGCTTCCGACCCATTTGAACTATTAAGCCAGCTGTATCTCAATATCAGTCTACCAAAACTCGCCAGTTGGAGCCGATTCAGCTGCTGAGTCGACCTTACTCATGAGTTCTAGCGGGGGACCTACGGGCTCGGGATGTGATCGGGAATGTCATGACGTTTGGGAATGGCGTAAGTCGTTTTGCCTGATGACAGGAGCACAATCGTTTGTGTGACAGAGAGACACCATCACTGGCGCTTAGAAATTTAGGGAAAATCCTCTGGAACATAATTTAAGTAGTTTCTTTGACCAGTGGCGAACTATAAGTTGTGCATTTACTCGACAAACATTATTTATCTTCTCTGATAATATGACAGCAAATGCTCCACCCGACCGAAATCTGTTATTTTCAATCCGACCGCTAACGGAAGGACGGTTAGGGCCAAAAAGTACCGTTAGCATTTAATAGATGAAGGAATAACTGTCTCTGCTTTATCTTGCTCGTCCATCATGAAGACTATTAAAGTGGGATTTACTGTTTTACACTTTAACCCCATCCTTTGCTGAAGGACAAAATTGAGCCAATTCCGTATGACCTCTTATCTACTGCCACATATGTGTATGACATCTGCTGGACGGAGGCGTACGACGGGTTAGGCATTGCACTCAGTTTTATCATCAATCGATCGACAGGCTCGGGTAGGCCACTGATGTACATGAGGGGAAAACATAGTGAAGCCACTGCTGAGATATACATCGTCATAGGAATCCAACGCGTTTATCCTAAGGATAATTTTTTACTTTCTATGATCGTGGCTTTGGAAACTGTCGATCAGCAGGTTATTTCGATCCCGCTCCGACAGCAACGGCAGACTGCACTGACTGTGGCCTTTTCGTCACTTTCCATTGCATGAAATCCGAGACCTTAATCAAGCCCGATTCGTGTGCAGTTATGACTCAGGTCGTGCGTATAATGTACAGATGGATTTTTTTGTCTTGCCAGCGAGTGCATCCATGCAAGTTTGTAGTTGTCCGAGTTCTGTTTTGCTCTTTGAACAAAATGGGCGGGGGAATAGAGGGTGAAGTAAATACTGTGCAGAGTTGCTTTGCTTTGCACAACTTGTTGCGTAGGTCACGACCTCGCTCGCCCAAGGGAGTGTTATACATCATTATTCATGAAGTCCGAACTACCGGATAACGAGGTGACAACGCGGTCATATAATAGACGCGCGATTTTAGATCACATACCCTTTGGTGAGTAAGAATTCAGTTAGGTCGGGAAAACGTTTTAAATAAGCCAGTTACTCCTGTTGCTGCAACGTTTCTACGAAAAAAGAAAACGCTGGGCGGGGTGCGAGTGAATACTTCGATCGCGCGAGGATTTCGGTCGCTAGATTTCCCATATTGCATGCGGTCCTTTAGTCTTCTGACCTTTGGCCACGACACCTTTCAGGATGCCAAGCGGTAACTCACTGTGCAAGGGATTCCGCTGATTGTCGTCGTCTCCACAGCTGCGTGTAGAAGTTATCAGCCTTTTTACATCCATCTTCACGGTACTGTCCGTCGGATACGCGGCGATGAAGTCATTCGTTTTTTTGCTCTTTTCTTCTCAAGCTCTGCGGTTTTGGCAGATTGCGAAAATGCCCAATCTGTATTGCCACAAAATTAGCATATGCCTTATTTATCAAATCACATTTAACTTTTTCTCAGTCTCATAAGCAAGGTCTGGTATTTTTTTGTTTATTGAATATCTTGTTCGTGTGTACTTGAAACGACTTAGAAACTAAGGTTGTGTTTTTTCCGAAATTGCTTTCTTTATTTGAAGAAGATACAAATTAAGCATTCGCTTCCGGAGTCTACGTCGCCTTCCGTCAGGTCAAGTCGTAGGGGAAAAAATAAATATAGCATATATGAAACGAATTAGAAGAACCGATGAGCATTGATCATCAGTCCATTTAGGTCGCAGAACCACGACTAACCGCCATCGCTGGACCCTAAGCCAGGCGTATCTCTCAAGTGAGCGAATTTTTTTGGAAGAAATTGAGAAGATCGAGGATTTTCGACAAACTAATTGGTCAGATGTGCTTATGTAGCCCCACCTGAAGTAAGCAAACCCCAGCCACCTGTAATACGGAACCGGTGGTAATAGAGGTTTTTACAGGTGGGACCGGCGAACGAACAGGCGATGTGGTCAAGTAGTTGTATGCAAAAGAAGCGCTGTTGGGAGTGCGCATTTGTGCTTTGGGTGGTTGAGAAATAGTTTTCCGAACATCTAACCGTGACCCTAACCTCCAACCCCCTGACTCTAGCCCCTAACCCTAGCCTCTACCCATAACTCCTAAATCTAACCCCAGCCATAACAGTATTGTATCCATCAGGTGGGGCTGCATAACCACATCTTACCAACTAATTTTGGTAAGGCACGGGAATAAGCACCCGCCCTGTTACGGGTGGCTTTGCACCAAATTCCAGGGGAGGATTAGCGCTATAATTAGGGTCAGGAGAGCAATTGTTAATGTCGGGAGGATTGGTGATGGGGTTGAAGTTAGGACAGGGGAATAAGTACAACCTCGAAATTCATTGCAAGACCATCTGTAGTAGGGGGTACTTATTCCCCTAACCAACCCCAATCTCCTCAAATGCTCCGGTTCCAGCGGATCGATGTCATCTCCTTGGAAGTGTTTAAATACGCCGGTTTTTTTACTTACCAGTCTCGGAAGGTCTGCTTATTTGTGAATAACCTAGGAGCAACGAAAAACTGCTCAAGACCTCAATCGGAATTCGGCCTCCCTTTGACTTAGAAAACTCTAACAACCAAACAGTTAGCTAAACATATTTGTCATGTGTGGGCATGAAACTACAGTCTGTCAGGAATTGCAGATTCTTGACAAGCAGCTGATCTGAGTCGCTTATCCCAGAAGGTTGAATCAAAGACATCAGAGAATGCACAAGCTTGGCAACTTGGAGTGTCGTTAGCACTTTTTGGGGAGTTAGTAAATCTTTTGAACTTTGTCGCATTTATTGGCTGTGTAGATAACCCCTCCAGTTGATAGATGAAACTGAGACTCGCAAATGAAGGGCAATGATGGTCGGAGTCTATTGTTCTTCCTGACATTTCGACCTCTGGACGTTTCTGCCGGTACTGTTAAAATATCTCCCTGCTCAGTCGCCCACCCCTTCAACCACGAATCCTGCCCGGATAGCGACAGGAACTGTCAACCAGCATGACAGACTACTTGTGAGGCTGGAGCTGGGGGGAAGGCTTGTCTTTGAGGCACAGCCGAAAGGCTGCACGATTTTTCACCCTCACACGTTTGCCCTTTGCGGCCTCCTCCTTCCCATGTTGATGAATCTAATTGTTCAAGTCTTGACGACCGCCCGCCTCGATGAGACTGCTGCGGGTGTGAGGGGAGGGACGGAATTGAAGTGGAGAACAATGAGAAAGTGACTGCCGTATTCTTACTTCTCTGCACCTCCTCCCCCA